>NIVC01002315.1:0-17500 GCA_002269645.1 Macrostomum lignano
GCTGCCTCCTGGCCACTCAACAAAGCCAAGCGATGGTGGCTGGCTCAGAAACTTTTTTAGGTTTTTAGAAGAAAAATGATTTGATTTCGCAATGGCCGAGTAGCCAGGTGAAAGTTGGCGGGTGAAATCTTTGAGGGGGGGACACGAAGAAGTTTTTGAAAGTGGGCGGAGCGGCGCTGGTTTGCTCTTTTGCTGCACAACCGAACTGTTGCGGCTGGATGGGAAAAATGAGATGCTGAGAATAAAACACTCACTAGGAGAAACGGGACTTTAATAGGGAGAAACCGGGTCTTTAATAGGAAACAGGAACTTTGATAGAGAGAAACCGGGGCTTTGTTAATGAGAAACCGGGACTTTAATAGGGAGAAACCAGGACTTTGTTAATGAGATACCGGGACTTTAATAGGGAGAAACCGGGACTTTGATAGAGAGAAACCAGGACTTTGATAATGAGAAACCAAGACTTTGATAGAGAGAAACCAAGACTTTGATAGGGAGAAACCAGGACTTTGATAGGGAGAAACCGGGGCTTTGTTAATGAGAAACCAGGACTTTAATAAGGAGAAACCGGGACTTTGATAGAGAGAAATCGGGACTTTGATAGGGAGAAACCGGAACTTTGATAGAGAGAAATCGGGACTTTGATAGGGAGAAACCGGGGCTTTGTTAATGAGAAACCAGGACTTTGATAGAGAGAAACCGGGACTTTGATAGAGAGAAACCGGGACTTTGATAGGGAGAAATCGGGACTTTGATAGGGAGAAACCAGGACTTTGATAGAGAGAAATCGGGACTTTGATAGGGAGAAACCGGAACTTTGATAGAGAGAAACCGGGACTTTAATAAGGAGAAAACGGGACTTTGATAGAGAGAAATCGTGACTTTGATAGGGAGAAACCGGAACTTTGATAGAGAGAAACCGGGGCTTTGTTAATGAGAAACCGGGACTTTGATAGAGAGAAACCGGGACTTTAATAAGGAGAAAACGGGACTTTGATAGGGAGAAACCGGGACTTTGATAGAGAGAAACCGGGACTTTAATAAGGAGAAAACGGGACTTTGATAGGGAGAAACCGGGACTTTGATAGAGAGAAACCGGGACTTTGATAGAGAGAAACCGGGACTTTAATAGGGAGAAAACGGGACTTTGATAGGGAGAAACAGGGACTTTGTTAATGAGAAACCGGGACTTTGATAGGGAGAAACCGGGACTTTGTTAATGAGAAACCGGGACTTCGATAAGAATAGTCGGGACATAAATAGAGAAAAACCGGGACTTTGATAATAAGAAACCGGGACAAAAATCTCTTTCCTCATTAATCTAGTTGACAACAAAAGTGATTCATTATGGTTCGTGACAATGACAGCTAAAAAATCGACAGGCTAATTCTGCAGACGATTCAGGAAATCAGTGGCATACAGAGAGCGGAGAGATGGAGAAACACAGCAGGTGGGTGACAGTTGCCTGGGCGGCGGCAAGGCGAGAGATGGGGAATACTCCCGGCGCATAAGAACTGCAGAGTTACAGAGCAACCTCAGCTTGGTGGACAGACGGGCTGTATGGCCATGAGGCTCATGGAGGTAGTGTGCGCGGCCGGAGCAGGGGTTGACGGATGGGGACAGCGGCTTGGCGATGGAGCTACAATGGGGAGTGGAGTCTGCAGGAGTGGGGCAGAGTCGGGGGGGGGGGTAGGGCGAGAGACAAAAGCGGCTGCTGCAACAGCAGCTCCGCATGTTGTGTTGGCGGCCTTGTACTTTACTAGCTAACTATAGCTTTATAGATGGCCGGCTCTGCTCTGGAATAGGAAAAAGTTATTCTTTTGTTTTAATTTGAGCCCTAATATTTTTCTCTGTTGTATTTAGCATGCTGATTTGGAAATAACTCCCTGATCTAGTTTAACTTTTGCAATTTTTTAAATCGATCAGGCTCAATGGAGAGTTGCTGAGATGCCAATTGGCTCAATGGGGAGTTGCTGAGATGCCATGGCTCAATGGGGAGTTGCTGAGATGCCATGGCTCAATGGGGAGTTTCTGAGATGCCATGGCTCAATGGGGAGTTTCTGAGATGCCATGGCTCAATGGGGAGTTGCTGAGATGCCAATTGGCTCAATGGGGAGTTTCTGAGATGCCATGGCTCAATGGGGAGTTTCTGAGATGCCATGGCTCAATGGGGAGTTGCTGAGATGCCAATTGGCTCAATGGGGGAGTTGCTGAGATGCCAATTGGCTCAATGGGGAGTTGCTGAGATGCCAATTGTCTCAATGGGGAGTTGCTGAGATGCCATGGCTCAACGGGGAGTTGCTGAGATGTCATAGCTCAATGGGGAGTTGCTGAGATGCCATGGCTCAATGGAGAGTTGCTGAGATGCCAATTGGCTCAATGGGGAGTTGCTGAGATGCCAATTGTCTCAATGGAGGGTTGCTGAGATGCCATGGCTCAACGGGGGTTGCTGAGATGCCATGGCTCAATGGGGAGTGGCTGAGATGCCATGGCTCAATGGGGAGTTGCTGAGATGCCAATTGGCTCAATGGGAGTTGCTGAGATGCCAATTGGCTCAATGGGGAGTTGCTGAGATGCCAATTGGCTCAATGGAGAGTTGCTGAGATGCCAATTGGCTCAATGGAGAGTTGCTGAGATGCCATGGCTCAATGGGGAGTTGCTGAGATGCCAATTGGCTCAATGGGGAGTTGCTGAGATGCCATGGCTCAATGGGGAGTTGCTGAGATGCCAATTGTCTCAATGGAGAGTTGCTGAGATGCCAATTGGCTCAATGGGGAGTTGCTGAGATGCCATGGCTCAATGGAGAGTTGCTGAGATGCCATGGCTCAATGGGGAGTTGCTGAGATGCCAATTGGCTCAATGGAGAGTTGCTGAGATGCCATGGCTCAATGGGGAGTTGCTGAGATGCCAATTGGCTCAATGGAGAGTTGCTGAGATGCCAATTGGCTCAATGGGGAGTTGCTTAGATGCCAATTGGCTCAATGGAGAGTTGCTGAGATGCCAATTGGCTCAATGGGGAGTTGCTGAGATGCCAATTGTCTCAATGGAGGGTTGCTGAGATGCCATGGCTCAACGGGGAGTTGCTGAGATGTCATAGCTCAATGGGGAGTTTCTGAGATGTCATAGCTCAATGGGGAGTTTCTGAGATGCCAATTGGCTCAATGGGGAGTTGCTGAGATGCCAATTGGCTCAATGGGGAGCTACAATCGCTGTTAACTAGAAAGTGTAACTACCATCTCACACAGATTAGAACTTCAAGCAGTGCACTCAAAGCCTTAGTGAAAAAATGTTCAGCAACACAAATAAACCGTGCTCAGTTCATATTGACTCTGTTGCAACAGCAGTTCAAGCTCTCAGCATCCTCGGCATCAGTTTCCTGCTAACTCACCCAGACAGCATCAGCTGCATCTACGGTCTGCTGCTTCAAGCTTTGCTGCTGTTTCTCCTGTTGCTGCTGGTGCCACGGAAATTTCGCCGTCTTCAGCGCTCGCCCGGCGCTGTTATTGCGATTGGCTTGGCCGCCGCCAACGGAGCCTGCGAGAGTGTGATGAGGCATAAGAGAGGCTGCGGAGCAGTAGCAGCCAACTGTGTCTACAAAAACAGGATGTGTTTGCTGAAGGCCCTATGCAGTTTAGCTTTGAGCTAAACTGAGTGCATTTTCAGCTGAAGTTACACCCTGATTGCTTTAGCGAACAAGGGGGAAGGGGGGCATGGTTTCTTCATCAGGTGGGAAGCCATTGCAAACGTATGCGTATACAGGGATGTGCTAAAAACCACAAGCGCATAGGAAATTAGAACGTATTGGTAAGAAATCCCAAGTCAGTAGTCTGAAATCCTGCCATAAAAATTGTACTGCTGTCTATGGCTCATAGATGTGTAGATGTATGTGTGTAGATGTGTAGATCTGTAGATGTCTATGACCTGATCTGTAGATGTTTATGACCTGATCTGTAGATGTCTATCTATGACCTGATCTGTTGATGTCCAAGACGCAATCTGCATACATCGAAAAAAATCATTTGGATCATATTGGTATCCATTACTGGATCGTATTGATCTATGATCGAATCATATTTAGTATATATGACTGGATCATATTGATTTATGACTGGATCATTTTGATTTATGACTGGATCATTTTGATTTATGACTGGATCATATTAATATCCATGACTGGATAATATTGATCTATAATTGGATCATATTGATTTATGACTGGATCATATTAATATCCATGACTGGATCATATTGATCTATAATTGGATCATATTGATCTATGAGTGGATCATATTTGATCTACATGTATGATTGGATCTGGCTGTCAGAATGAACTCAAACTTCGCGGACCGGATTTCAACGAACACAGCCAGCGGCGAGTCTTACCGTCCCCAGCGGGCTCCTCCAGGTCCACCAGTCGGTCAGCGGCCGGCCACTCAAAGGCATCGTTGGCCGCGTACTCCACGGACAGGCCGTCCGGGCCCAGCCTGGGCAGGCGGCGGCGCCCGAGCCTGGCTGTGACCGCCTCCAGGAGGGCGGCCGGCGGCGCCGCGGGCGGCTGAGCGGCCGATTGGCGCACAGCCGACAGCAGCGTCGACAGATGGGGCTGCGGGTGTGGGTGGTAGGGGGGCTGTATTGGGATCATTGTGGGAGAGTGAGGCGGATTCTCAAGAACTGAGGAGAGCGGAGAGGCGGATTCTCAGGGACAGAGGAGAGCGGAGAGGCGGATTCTCAAGAACTGAGGAGAGCGGAGAGGCGGATTCTCAGGGACAGAGGAGAGCGGAGAGGCGGATTCTCAGGGACAGAGGAGAGCGGAGAGGCGGATTCTCAGGGACTGAGGAGAGCGGAGAGGCGGATTCTCAGGGACAGAGGAGAGCGGAGAGGCGGATTCTCAGGGACAGAGGAGAGCGGAGAGGCGGATTCTCAGGGACAGAGGAGAGCGGAGAGGCGGATTCTCAGGGACAGAGGAGAGCGGAGAGGCGGATTCTCAGGGACAGAGGAGAGCGGAGAGGCGGATTCTCAGGGACTGAGGAGAGCGGAGAGGCGGATTCTCAGGGACAGAGGAGAGCGGAGAGGCGGATTCTCAGGGACAGAGGCAGATTCTCAAGGACTGAGGGAGCCGAGAGGCAGATTCTCAAGGACTGAGGGAGCCGAGAGGCAGATTCTCAAGGACTGAGGGAGCCGAGAGGCAGATTCTCAAGGACTGAGGGAGCCGAGAGGCAGATTCTCAAGGACTGAGGGAGCCGAGAGGCAGATTCTCAAGGACTGAGGGAGCCGAGAGGCAGATTCTCAAGGACTGAGGGAGCCGAGAGGCAGATTCTCAAGGACTGAGGGAGCCGAGAGGCAGATTCTCAAGGACTGGGGAGGGAGAGTCAGATGCTCAAGCACTGAGGGAGAGCGGAGGGGCAGATTCTCAAGCACTGAGGGAGAGCGGAGGGGCAGATTCCCAAGGACTGAGGAGAGCGGAGCGGCGGCTCACCTGTCCGAGTGCCTGCGCCAGCAGGGCAGCGGCTTCCATGGCGGCACGCCGAACCGATCGGCGGTGGTCGTGCAGCGTCGGCGACAACGCGGCGCACAGCCTGGCGAGGTCGAAGTCGGAGCTGGGGAAGTCGATGAGCGCCAGCATGGCCAGCTGGAGCGCCTCCTCCCTGGCGCGGGAGTGGCGCGAGGCCAGGCCAAAAGCCAGGTAGCCGTTGTCAAGGACGCGCTGAGGCCCGAAGAGATGCATCAGAAGGCGGGCCAGGCGGGCGGTGGCCAGCCGGACAGCCGGGCCGCCCTGCCCGAGCCGTGCTGAGGCGCAGTCGAGGAGGCCGGGTAGCGACGGCTCCAGCCAGCTCGGCTCGAGGCGTTCCACCAGGGTGAAGATGGCTTCGAGCGTTGTCATGGCAATGCCGCCGCGGTCGACGTCTTCGGCGGCTGGCCGGGCGAGCTGGCGGCGGAAGAAGCGCAAAAGTTCCGGAAGACGCGGCACAAGAAGCTCCGGCCGGCGAAGCAACCGAATGGCGGCGGCGATGGCGGCGGCAGCCTCAGCCAGGCGGCGTGCATCTCCGTCACCGGATTCCAGCACTGCGACTGGCTCGGCGGGCAGGCAGCCGAAGGCGAGGCTCTCCCGCCTGGAGTTGAAGAAGCGCAGCAGCGGCGGGTTAAGCTGGGAGATGCACTTGGCGAAGTGCCCGGGTGGTAGGCCGGCCTCCAGCACGTCCAGAGCTCGGGCAGCCGCCTCAGACGTTGTCAGCGGCGCAGTTGATGCATTCGTCCCTGCTGCGTTGCCGACCTCGTTGGCTCCTGCCGCAGGCGCACCAGATCCATGATTTTCCACTTCGTCGTCATTGCCAGCAGCGTCTTCAGACTCGCTGTCGTCGTTGTCGACGCTTTCGCTGTCATCGTCCAACTCGTCACCGTCTTCCCCGTCATCATCGTTGTCTTCTTCGTCGTCGTCGTTTTCCTCTTCACTTTCCTCTCCGTCGTTGTCGTCCTCGTTGACACTGTCGTCGTCGTCGTCGCAGTCGCCAGTAGCCAGGCAGCGGACGAGGGAGGCAACCAGCGGGCTGAAGTCGAGTCCGGAGGGCAGCAGGTCCGGCGGCGGCAGGAGTCGCTGGGCATCGCCACCGCTGCCGCCGCTGTTCGCCAGGGCGAGGCAGGCGCCCCGGCGGACGGCCGGATCGGGCGAATCAACGCCGTGCTGCGCCAGAGCGGCCAGCAGCCCCGAGCCGGCATCGACATCTTCGGCGGCCTGCAGGAATCGGCGCAAACAGCCAGCCGCTGCGCGTCGATTTGCCGACGCTCGGTCGCCAAGGCAACGAATGAGAGCCGGGGCCAGCACCCCGGCGTGAGCCACAGCAAGCAGGCGGCTCTGGTCGAGCGTGTTCGTTGCTATGGATACAGCGAAGCCGCGGACCGCCAGGCCGGGTCGCGCAGCGCGCAGGCCAGCGACTCGAACAGCTGGCGGAGGTCGCGATGGCTGAGGCCGTCGTTGCGGGTGCGGACAATCTCGGCCAGAGCCTCAAGAGCCTGCGGCCGCAACTCCGGCTCGAAAGCCAGCTCCCACAGCAGCTGCTGCGGCAGCCCCGGGCCGCTGTCGCCGGCCGCCACGGCCAGTTCGCCCTCCAAAGAAAGCATTCGTCTGGGCGTCCTGGTCGCGGTCGTACCGGGACCCAGTCCTCCTCGCTGATCAGCAGAGACCAGCTGGCGTCATGTTTGGTGCCGATGATTAATGTAAATTAAATTCCTGTAAGGGAATATTTGAGCGTATGCATCCTCACATTTAGTACAAAACAACTAAACAAAGTAAAGAATCAAGTAAACAATAAATCGATTTTTTCGTTTAAGAGAGACTGTCACGTTTAGTCTTATTTTTAAACTTATTTTAGTTTGTAACCTTTTAAAAGCATTTTTCTAAATAACTATTATGCTATTTTCTAACTATTTTCTAAATAACTAATAGGCACAATGCACAATCAAGTCTTAAACAGTAATAAATGTTTTACTGTTTTTTTACTGTATTTCTTCTTTTCAACATCGATTGTTGAAGTTGGAGGTCAATCAGACACTAAAAGTAGCTAATTTAAATTAAAAGGTGCAAATTTGCAAATTGGAATTTTTTTTAACTTTCTAGAACTTGAATGAAAATGTAAATGTCTTCAGCTTCAAAAGCACATATGCATAAAGAATAAGATCAAAAACATTTTCTAACAATTAATAGATTTTTTTACTATTTTTACAAATTACGGATAAATTATTGCGTGTGATAGCAAAGAAGGATTTTTAGTTGGGCATACAAAGCAATTATTCAAGTTTTCTAACAGCCTAGTACGAGTATATTCTTTTAACTTAACATCTGAAGCTAAGACAGTTTGGACTAATTATGGGAAAGAATAATATAACTTATATTATAAAGACGGATAGACAAACCCTAGACAAATATAAAAAATATATCCATTCCTAGTTGTTCACATTTCCTAAAAATCTTATATTTTGTTAGATGGTATCGGTCTATAAAAATGATTTCAGAAATAATTGGTTGTATACTAGACTACGACCCACGCTCTCTTCCAACCCCAACCATTTAAGGATACCTACCATGTGTTTTTTATTTCAGATCGAATATAATTTTAGTGTACGGTACGCGATTAAGTTGAGAGATGATTTTTATGTATAAGATTAGAAAATAATTCCACGGGAGCGTGTCAAATGTAACACACGAAGTTAGTTTACATAGGAGGTTATTTAAAACAAAATGAAAATGTTACCGGTCAGGTATTTTTTCAATTTAAGTTTTGCGGTTTATGCCTGTTTTTATTAATTTTCTAGATTTCTTTATTTTTTGCCGTAATGTTCTTTTTACTTTTATGTGTTTTGGTTTGTCACGCTGCCGACCCGAAACATCTACATGTATTATCCGAGGACTGCTCAACTAAAAGGACGGAAAACTAAGTTTCTTAGAAAATGTTTAGGAGGCAGGTTTTCGCCGAAAAATACACTACGGAGATAGGAAGTTTTCACTTCTTTCAGCACAAAAATTGTTATATTGCTTTCGATAAGAGGCACCCAATGTTCAGCTTTTGGTGTGTGTGTTGTGCCTTTCTTATAGCTCTATTCGATATTCATAAAGCTTTTCGTTCAGAATATTAGGATTCTGCTATTTTTTCTAAGTACATTCCCTGTACTTACAATGGATGGCGCAGCTCCTCATTGGTTTTATGAATTTATTTTTATCATCTCTGTCACATTGTTTAATTGTTACACAGTCAGCTAAGGATAATAAAATAGATTAATAAATAATAAAAGCCGAGCCCTGCTATTCTAAATTTTTTTAGGCACAGGAGATGTACAATTGTACGTAAAATAAAAAATTACATAACATCCTAATTTTCTGAACGAAAAGCTTTATGAATATCGAAAAGAGCCATAAAAAAGGCACAACACATCAAAAGCTGAACATTGCAGTGTTTGCCTCCTATCGAAAGCAATAACGACTTTTGTGCTGAAAGAAATGAAAAGTTCCTATCTCCGTAGTGTATTTTTTCGGCAAAAACCTGCCTCCTAAACATATTCTAAGAAACTTAGTGTTTTCCGTCCTTTAGTTGAGTAGTCGTCCTTCGCAATTCTCGCAAATACTCGTACAGAAAATTTCATATCATATCAATATATTGCATATCATGACAGCTACATATGAAGGAATCGCATGTAAATCACTCAATATCACAACAGTATACGATGAGTATCTATATACACGACTAGTATATACACGCACATGAACTCAAATATACATATAGAATAAACTTTACAACACTTGCACAATGCTGTACATGTACATACATGCAGAGCACGCAGAGTAGTTATTTTAGCTCGTAATTTGCATGTGTAGTTCAGCTGAGTAAATAAACGCGAATATCACGGACCACCGGGCAGTTAGTAGTCCGTTGTAAAAGTTAAAGACGCTACCCATTGAAACAATTTTTTTCTTTATTTTTCAGAAGCTCACAAAGCGATGAAATTGAAGCATTCAGAAAACGATGGCATACACACTGTAATTCCAAGGACGACTTAAGTAGAAGGACGGGAAACCTCGTCTCTTAGAAAATTTTTGAAGGCACTTTTTCCCGAAAAAATACACTACGGAGATAGGAAATTTTCATTTTTTCAGCACAAAAATTGCTATTACTCTTGATAGGAGGCAGATCCAGTGCTCATCTTTTGATATGTTGTGCCTTTTTTATTGCTCTATCGATATTTATAAAGCTTTTAGTTCAGAAAATTAGGATTCTATGTAAATTTTTTATTCTCCGTATATTTTCACGTGTCTTGTGATTGAAATACATTAGAATGCCACGGCTCGGCTCTTTGGTTTTAGAAGTCTATTTTATCATTCTTAACTGACTGTTTAGCAAATATTCGTAACAGAGATGATAAAACAGGTTCATAAAAGCAAATATTGGAGCTGTGTCATGCATTTTTGTGATTTTCAGATACAGGAAATGTACGTAGAATAAAAAATTGACATATAATCCTAATTTTCTGAACGAAAAGCTTTATAAATATCGATAGAGCAATAAAAAAGGCACAACATATCAAAAGATGAGCACTGGATCTGCCTCCTATCAAAAGTAATAGCAATTTTTGTGCTGAAAAAATGAAAATTTCCTATCTCCGTAGTGTATTTTTTCGGGAAAAAGTGCCTTCAAAAATTTTCTAAGAAACGAGGTTTCCCGTCCTTCTACTTAAGTCGTCCTTGTGTAATTCACGGTGCAATGGAAATGAGCCCCGATCATGTACCGAGCTGTATAAGCTACGAGGTGCATTTCTGATTGACTAAATCTATAATAAAATTTCAGAACATTTTTAGCAAAAGCGCTACTTTTTCTACTGTTATCACACAGATTAGAATAAATTTCATTAGGCAAGGTGATTTATTGGTGTGAAGCACTATATTATTATTGTACATGTAACTACAATAGCATTTGAGTCCATTTTTTATCTAAATGCTTGCGCAAACAATTAGGATTGTGTTCAGACTTGAAAGTGCTACAAATATGGGATATAAATATACTTTGTACTGGCATAAAAGTGCAAGTAAAATGGGAAACAGGGCAAGGACAAGCAGTTGGAGCAGCAGTTGAAGCAGCTACAGAAGACAACAGCGATGGTGAAGTACGAGCATCAGCGGATGTGAAGCTTCAGCTCGATGGCAACGAAAAAAAACTGCATTTGATGAGAACTCAGATTTCTCTGCAGTAAAGCCAGGACAATATCAAATTTTGCTTCTTGTCTACAAATTTTGTCTAGATGGACTCAACAGTATTTCGCGAGCAATATGGTACTATTATGAATAGTAACATGCACGTCTTTTCAATGAAATTTTTTCGATCGTTGGCAAGGTTTCAAATGGGTTATAAAGCTTTTGCTATCAGACAATAGTAATGCATAACTCAATTTAGCAATAAACATTAAAATGGGTTCAGCACAATTCAATAAAAGCTGGCGGAGAACTTTAATTACGAGTAGACTGCAGTGGTCCGTGTGGTCCTGCCGGCGCTATAACGCCATTGGATTGTTGAAAGTGTTCTGTTTTAGAGATTCTTCTTGATTCACTGACTCGCATAAGATTAGATGGGAATGATCGAGGTGAAGCCAGGGACTACTAAATATTTAGTATTATACTTAATACTTAGTACTTAGTATTTAGTAGTCCCTGGGTGAAGCGCTTACAAGTTTGAAAACAGAATTCCCACTAAATTCCCGGCCAATTAGATCCAGATGTCCATGGAGATCCAGTCCAGTTAGATCCAGATGTCCACGGAACTCTAGTCCGAATTCTCAATAGTCTATGGGATTCTTGGTTAGATAATAGAGCCAGAGGTCCCATGGACGTCCAGTCCAGGTAATCCCAGCTAGAGGTCCGTGCCTTCTTTATGAAGACAGAGGTAAACAATTTGGAAGCTCAGGGAGAATGACAGCCGGGAGAAATGAGGAATGAATGAGACAGATGAAGGCTTCATCGCTTGCCGGTAGCTGAAAGCGACTTTCTTGGCGACCCGGCGGCTCCCAGAGAGGAATCGCGCATCGGCGACTGGCTCGAGCGCAGGTCGTCGCCGCCGCCGCTGGTTGCTGATCCGGTTCGGCCGCCTGCGACGGCGCCAGCTTTGCGGTTGAACTTGCTGGCCTCCTGCTCGCTGCGCAGCGAGTCCCACAGGTGGCGCACGTGCTGCTCAAAGGTGCGGCCTCGGATGCGGAAATTGTCGCCGCCTTGGAGCTTCTGGAGCAGCTCTGACACCTGAGAAGAGACCAGCGGGTGATATCGGATCCTGATTTCCCCAGAGGCTAAATTCATGAATATCGAAAACCATTAGTTTAAAAATCCGTATAACTTCCGAATCACGGTACAAACTTTATGAAATCGCTCACCTTCTTCTCAACCTTGGGCAGCTCCTTCTGCAGCTGTTTCCGCTCCTTATCAGTTTTCAACAGCACGCCGCCACGGTTGCTCAGAATTGCCGGATCCTTCATCCGCTGCTCAACGTCCAGGTAGGCCCGCCAGGTGTCCTGATACAGTCCCACCGCTGCGTACAGTTCGCGATTCTTCTCATACGACTCGCGCAGCTCGTCGATTCGTCGCTCTAGAGCCGCGACGCCCTCCTCCGTGTCGTCCAGGTCGCCGCCGATCAGTGTGGCATCCTCGTCGGCTTCGTCGCCAGTGTCGTCGAGGAAGCAGGTGGCGCGCAGCTCGCTGAGGGACAGTGGAGAGATATTAAAAGTTCTATTCAGCGATATAATTCGCAAGGTGGGGCTTTCGGCGCTGCCAATCGAGCTGCAAATCAAGGCGAACAACAGGCGACCGAGGAGGCTGGCAGTCATGCTCATTCCGCTGACGCCTGAGCAACGCACATGGATACTGTACGCAGGCACACGCTCACACAGGGTGTACAGCGGCCCAGACTTTCTCATCGCCAGGCATGTACACTCTCTGTGCCTTGGGGGCTGGCTCTGACAAGTCTAGAGATTGTACCTTCACAATATCCATCCACTAACCTGGCCTCTCTCCTCAGATTAGCCAGATAGGCCGTAGCCTGGGACCACTTGAGCTCCTGGCATTTGTCCGACTCCTCCTGCAGCGCATCCAGAGTGCTCTGCCTGTAGCCAGCGTGCTGCGCCAAGAACGCCTCCTGCTCCTCGTGTGGGATGTCCAGCCTGGTCCACATCACCCGGATGTGCTGACGCAACTCGTCGCAGGTGCCAACCAGCATCGCTTTGTGCTTCACCAGTCGCAGTCGCAGGGCCTCCAGCTGGCTCAGCGTGGCGTCGCTCAACGGCAGCCGCGTTGTCTCCTCGCCGGCGAGCACCGCGTCCTCCAGAGCCTGCGCGGCGTCGTCCGCGCCAGACCCTGCCGGGCTGCCGGCGAACTCTATGTCCAGGGCGATTCGTCTGACGTCCTCCGCAAGGCCGGACAGCCGTTTCAGCATGTCGTCGCGACGTCGCTCGAGTTCCACTACTCGAGACTGCAGACGCTCGAGGTCCTGCGTAGGACGTAGGAGTGAAATGAGAATGAAAAATAAAAAGTGTGTAGGACGGTAGGCAATACGTAGGTCTGTAAGTACTGTATAGGAGAGTTAAACGCTTAATTTGTCCTCACACGTTCACTGTCTTGAAGAGGCAGCAATGGTAGAGCAATAATACGTTCAAAACTCGCACCAAAGTTCCGGGGTTCGATTCCAAGGCTTGGAAACATTATTTCACTCTTTAGGTACAATTTCCAAGGCACGGGTGTTAAATTGCATAGCAATCTGTGTGCCTGTACCCAAAGCTGTTTCGAAACATTCAGGGTGTCATTTACAATGCAGTACCCTGGGAGTGGAGTTACAAGATTATATGCATTACTTAGTTACTTAGCTAGTTCCCATGGAGGAACTACTGACATTGCAGCAAATCAAGGCGACCCGCAGTTGTGTCCATTCCGCTGAGCACGTAAGCACGAGCACTGATACGTACGCAGCCCTGACATACTAGTATAGTGTGCTCTGAGGGTTGGCCTACTCTGCATTCTGTAGCTACATGTAAATGCAATACATTTCTTCCTAGCGGCCTGAGCACCCATCAGGGCGAGTGTTTGGTTCTCACCTGCTCGCTCGGGATAGCATCGTCAGCATCAGTCGTCGAATCAACGCCATCGCCATCCGTCGTCGTCGCCTCCGCCGGTTTCGTCGTCGCCGTCTCGTCCGGCAGTCCGAGCCGTTCGCAGAGGCTTCGCACTTGAGCAGTGAGCTCAGACTGGCGGGCCTGTCTTTCTTTAATCTCGGCCTCAAACTGAGCAATGTGCGCGTCTAAATGCTCGAGCAGGCTGAGAGATGGCAGGCCGCGGGGAGGAAAGTAGGGCGGTAGGCGCAGAGTCTGGCAGATCTGAGCTGCCCGACGCTTGCGGGCCTCAATGTCCGTGTCGAGCTGCACACGGCGCTGGTTCTCAGCCGAGATGAAGTCGAACATGCGCGCCTGAAGCTGCTCGGCGAGAGTGTGGAGTCGCTCCGTTCTCTGCTCGTCTGGGTAGCCTGGGTGGCGGATGGTTCCCATGGCAATGAGACGCTGAGGATTTTCTATCGGATAAGTACAGAAGTGACTCAATCATAAGTTATTTATAGCTTGTAGTAAATAAAGCTAGTACAATTCCTTTGTTCTTGTACAAAGCCGAAAAGATCACTGCCGTCCGTACACGATGATCTTATAGATCTGGATAGTCTATAGTACGAGTACAGCAAAGCTACAGACCAATGCAACTCTAGTACAGCAAAGCTACAAACCAATGCAACTCTAGTACAGCAAAGCTACAGACCAATGCAACTCTTGTACAGCAAAGCTACAAACCAATGCAACTCTAGTACAGCAAAGCTACAGACCAATGCAACTCTAGTACAGCAAAGCTACAGACCAATGCAACTCTAATACAGCAAAGCTACGGACCAATGCAACTCTAGTACAGCAAAGCTACAGACCAATGCAACTCTAGTACAGCAAAGCTACAGACCAATGCAACTCTAGTACAGCAAAGCTACAGACCAATGCAACTCTAATACAGCAAAGCTACGGACCAATGCAACTCTAGTACAGCAAAGCTACAGACCAATGCAACTCTAGTACAGCAAAGCTACAGACCAATGCAACTCTAGTACAGCAAAGCTACAGACCAATGCAACTCTAGTACAGCAAAGCTACAAACCAATGCAACTCTAGTACAGCAAAGCTACAGACCAATGCAACTCTAGTACAGCAAAGCTACAGACCAATGCAACTCTAGTACAGCAAAGCTACAGACCAATGCAACTCTAGTACAGCAAAGCTACAAACCAATGCAACTCTTGTACAGCAAAGCTACAGACCAATGCAACTCTAGTACAGCAAAGCTACAGACCAATGCAACTCTAGTACAGCAAAGCTACAGACCAATGCAACTCTAGTACAGCAAAGCTACAGACCAATGCAACTCTTGTACAGCAAAGCTCCAGATATGAAAGAGATTATTGAACACACAATGCCTCCTCACCAATATAGTCCCAAATACTTTCCAGTTCGCCAAGGCCGGGCTCAATAACATCCAGAATGATTTCCTTTCGCATTTCAGCAGATGACGATTCCCGCCCTTCTCTGAGGCAGGTGACGCAGGCTCGCACAGGCTGGGGCAGGTGGCAGATGAGATTCTCAATGAGTTTAATGTCAATTGGCAAACTGTTGTTGCCAGTATAAAAAGTTTGATTTCAGTGAATGAATTACCGCAGATAGTGATAAAAGACTGCTATATTTCTTCACTCGTCTACACTGCGCCCGCAAGCCTACCAAGGTCAAGCGTTTCTGTTCGTAAATCTCTACTGGCCATTAAAATATGTTCTTGCTCTTTTTTCTCTGACGCTCTCCTCACGCGGGGGTGTAGCTTCGTGTATAAATGTATACAGTACTCTGTCGCAGTGAGGCACAGAGTATGTTATGTTTGTATTTATCTCGCTGTCATACCTGCTGTACGCATATCATTTTTGGACTGGCCTGGTCCTTTAGGGGGAGGGTGGTTTTTTGCTTTTTTTGCTTCGAGTCTCAAACGGCCGCTTTGGGAGTCCCCGCGCGACCGCCCTGTGCAAACTGTGCATTGGCCCAGCATAAGAAATCTCTGAGCTCTCCTGAGGTCTACAGGGACGGACTAAGGCTGAGACTTGACTGACTTAGAGAGATAGAACTGATGCAAGTGCAGTGCAGACTGCTGCGGTACCCCCCTACTTGAGAAACGGCGCATTCTAATGCGACACAGCCATATTAGTCGATTACAGAGTGTAAACACGTCTGTACTGTAGATTTTACTCACCTATTTAGAAGCAATGATTATTAATTTGTTGCTGTCCGCGATCGCCTTGACTGGCTTGACTAACTCTCCCGATTGCGCTGTTGTTGGGGAAATGAGAACCAAAAAATAGGAGAGAGCGGAGCAGGACCTGGGAGAGAGGAGGAACGGCGGGGCTAAGAGAGAGAGAGAGTGTGTGAGTCGCTGCTGCTGCTCTTCCCCCAGAGTACACTGTCCTGTTCCAGCTAACGGCCAATCCAGCACGAGCCTGCCATGTGTGTACAGTGACTGGTCAATTAGAGGGCTCTGTCCTGCCTGTTCGCCTCTTCCCAATGCTTGCGCACCCTTCAATACAAAATGCCTCTCCCATAGCTAGCTTCATTTTCCCTATCTTGACACTTCAGTGCGCAGTACTGTGCCAGCCTGGCCTGGCTTCCTGTCTGTCCATCGCCGCCTCCCCCCCCCCAAACTCAAGTACGCGTTCGCCTTAACTGACGCGCTCCGTGCATCCTCCAGAGCGTCTGCTGCACCAGCTGCTTGGAAAATTGGGGAGGGGGGAGGGGGTAATGCGAGGCAAAAAGAGAAAGAAAAGAAACAAGGGAACCTGGATAAGCTATTGATAACTCCCCCCTCTTCTAAGAGTCTGCGCAGTTTGGTTAGCCGCAACAGATGCAGGACGCTGCTGCTGTCCCCGCTGTCTGCTGCTTTCATTCATTCGGAAAGCTGGCCTCCCGTGGTGTCTGTTGCCCATCGCGGAATTCCACCGATCCAAAAAGTGCAGCTTGGGAGAATTCGGAGAGACCTTTTTCCTATACGAGACAGAGGGACGCGGGCTTACGTTGCAAACTGCATTGGCGATATAGGAGATTTTCAGTCTTTTAGCACTATATTGACAACCTCGCCTTCTTCTGGACTCCCGAATAGCGAATGAAGTGAAATCGTGCGTTTTGTTCGAGGGTTGGTTATAGGAAGTTTTTCAACCAAAAGTTTTTCAACTGCTACCGCTGCTCCTGACTCTGTTTTTGTGCTTCTATACTGAATTTTCTTGGCCTAGTTTGCCTGCGGTAAAAGTATGGCACTAATTGCTTGTCGGACAGACACTAAGACCACTAAAGCAGACACTTAGGCAGACACTAAGACAGACACTAGGACAGACACTAAGACAGACACTAAGACAGACACTAGGACAGACACTAGGACAGACACTAGAACAGACACTATTGCAGACACTAAGACAGACACTAGGACAGACACTAGGACAGACACTAGGACAGACACTAGGACAGACACTAGGACAGACACTAGGACAGACACTAGGACAGACACTAAGACAGACACTAAGACAGACACTAGGACAGACACTAGGACAGACACTAGGACAGACACTAGGACAGACACTAGGACAGACTCTAGGACAGACACTAGGACAGACAGTAGGACAGTGCAGTGAGTTGAGCATGCTTCTACTTTAATTGTCCATGCTAAAGCAGGTACACTTAACAACGGTTAAGTCTAATTAGTTTTGCTTTCGTTCGTATATTGAATACATTTACTACTGGCGAGGCCCTCCCTGAGTAGTAAATGTGGCATTTGAGAGCTGTTTTCATGCAAACTTAAGCGCCATCATTAGAGGTCGATTGGCATTTTCAATTTGTAGGGTAACTGCACCCGGCAACACAGGAAATGTTCAAT
>NIVC01002315.1:22500-184470 GCA_002269645.1 Macrostomum lignano
TTGAGTAACTCAAAAAAGCCACTGTCGCTTTTCGACTATACAAGAGACGCCTCTTTTGCAAGCCCCGCAGGCGACATAACGGAAGTGACGATGAAATTGAAGCCCGTGAAAGCGCCTCCGGGTTGGAGGAGGACGGCGCTTGTCAATTGAATTCGAGAAACTGGATTCTTGGGGAGAGAGAGAGAGCGGACGCGTGTCCTGAAGGTCCTGGAGACCAATAAGTGAAGCCAAATTATTTTGCAATTCTAAACCAGCTTCCGAAAAATTCTTCATCGCAATGAGGAACCAACGCCAGTCTCAATTGGCAATTGCCAATACAAAAAAGGTAATCGTTGCTTAACAGTAAGAGTTGCCGCAATGAAACACTCATCTAATGGGTTTAAGGCAAGAGGGTTGGCCACAATACAAACAGAAGACACAACTTGAGCGAGCACACGAACTAAACTGGGGTTTGTGTGCAAATCGCTGGCCAACCCTTTCTACTGTTTCCCACAGTTGAAATTGTGCAGTTCAGCATTACAGATCTGCAGCCCTGACTAGAGATACAGCAGCAGTGTTTCTGTTTGTATTATTTTATTCAGCTGTTTGCCCCACCGTGCAGTCTCTGTGAGCAGCATAGAAGTTTTGACAGGCTGCATCAAGCCCACCTGTCAGCTAATTAAAGTTGCGGGCCTTCAAGTTGGCTGCGACGCCAAGGTGTTCTGAAATCTGCTATCTGGCTTTGACAACTCCTGTTCTGTTACAAATTCATCTTGAAAAATTGAATAAGATAACTGATCAACTGCTAATAGTAATAATTTTATGCATTAGGGCGGCAATACTAGAGTGAGATCTCAGCCAGCATTTTCTATTTGGGAGGCTGCATCTTTGTGAGGCACAAGAGAGGGGCGCCAGCACCAAGGGGCGCCAGCACCAAGGGGCGCCAGCACCAAGGGGCGCCAGCACCAAGGGGCGCCAGCACCAAGGGGCGCCAGCACCAAGGGGCGCCAGCACCAAGGGGCGCCAGCACCAAGGGGCGCCAGCACCAAGGGGCGCCAGCACCAAGGGGCGCCAGCACCAAGGGGCGCCAGCACCAAGGGGCGCCAGCACCAAGGGGCGCCAGCACCAAGGGGCGCCAGCACCAAGGGGCGCCAGCACCAAGGGGCGCCAGCACCAAGGGGCGCCAGCACCAAGGGGCGCCAGCACCAAGGGGCGCCAGCACCAAGGGGCGCCAGCACCAAGGGGCGCCAGCACCAAGGGGCGCCAGCACCAAGGGGCGCCAGCACCAAGGGGCGCCAGCACCAAGGGGCGCCAGCACCAAGGGGCGCCAGCACCAAGGGGCGCCAGCACCAAGGGGCGCCAGCACCAAGGGGCGCCAGCACCAAAGGGGCGCCATAATTTTTGCCACTATATAGAGGACCACAGCCCTCTGGCGCCCCTGACGTCGCAATGACTCGGCCCTGTGAGCTAAAACTCCAGTTCATAGCTCCCGAAGTCCATGACCAGCATTGAAGCCTGCAGCTGCTCTGCGCCGCCCAAGTATTTTCTTCTCTTATTTTTGCTGTCGCATGGCTGCAATCTTATAACACAAACATTCTATTCAATGCTTATACCCTCTTGAGTTTCTATGATTTCGACACCCCAGCCCCTCCGAGTTGTGTCAACATTGGCGCTTCGGTGGCCGCGCGGATAAAAACCCGGTATTTTTGTTTAAATTATCTAACTACTCAAGTCAGCCCACCCCCACTAAACCTCGGCTCCTTTTGTTGGCCAGAGCACAGTTGTAGTTGGCAATATACGAGGACCGAGAATGGATACAGAACACAATGAGAACTCAAGCCTGATATCGGGGCTCGAGTGCGGGTTGCTGGCTAGAGTGTGTTTACACAATCCAAAGAGGCGATGTTTACAATCAGCTACCCTACAGCAGGTAGCCATCAACGGCTTGGGCCAAACAGGGGGAGAGAGCGGGGCGGAGAGTGGCCGAATAATAGGGGGGGGGGGTGGTTAGGGGCCCGAAGACCCTCCTCCCAAACAGCTGATTGGTCAAGCCCTTTTGATGTCAAACTTAGAAATCGAATGCATATAAATATGTAAAACACTCATCTATAGAATCAATTGAGAAGCATTCTGACAAGACCACCAAGCAATCTCTGGTGAAGACACGCAGAAATGTCAACTCCACCAACCTCCTCGAGCTCTCGTTTCTTAGGCGCCTTCTCCATCCGCAGTGTGCTGGGCGTTGATAGCGACTCGGAGGCCGGGGACGACGTTGAGCACACTGATGAAGCTGAGCAGCTGGAGAAGCCAGACTCTGACCAGCAGCCCGAGCTCAAGAAGCCGCCATTCAGCTACAATGCCCTCATCATGATGGCCATTCGCGACAGTCGGCAGAGGCGCCTGACGCTAAATGGGATCTACGACTATATTGTAAAGAATTTCCCCTACTATAGAGACAATCGACAGGGCTGGCAGAATTCCATCAGGCACAATTTATCCTTGAACAAGTGCTTTGTAAAGGTGAGCTAAATGGGTTCATTCAGTTTCAACTTTAGCCAATCTACTAGCATTCAACATTTTCGGTTTATTTAGGATGGTCATAATTCATAATTGGTCACAACAACCGGCTAGAGGCATTACTCCCCTGAGCAGGCACACAGTCATATTCACAGGCACACACACAGGAGTGCACAGCGGCCCTAACTTTATTTATCGTCAGACATGTACACTCGATCCTCTGTGCTTGGGGGTTGGCCCTCAAGGCCGTTAATTGCATGAGCAGAGCCAAGCCGAGATGCCAATTTAGACCCAGATGAATGCGACTGCACTTGGAATTGAGCCTGGGCCGCTGGAACATGAGAGCGCGGCGCCAGACCACTGGGGCTACTAGTCTATAGTTAGAAGTGCGCAAGTATTTCTGTCGCATGGGAGTCTGGTTGATCGTCTTGGACGTCCAAGCGTTCATGTCCTTGATGACTGTCATTTCGAATGAGACATTCTCTGCCTCCCCACTGTCGATCCCGCAGGTGCCCAGAGCCTACGACGACCCCGGCAAAGGCAACTATTGGATGCTGGACCCGTCGTGCGAGGACGTCTACATCGGCGGCACCACGGGAAAGCTGCGTCGAAGAACAAGCGTCGCCAGTCATCGGGCTCGGGCTGGCTGCGGTGCTTTTGCCCAGATTCCAGCTCAGCTTCATCAACTGCATCAGCAGTATCATGATCATCAGCAGCAGCAGCACCTGCAGCACCTGCTACTGCCGACCCCAGCGCTGCCGTTGCTTCCACAGCTTCCACAGCTTCCACAGCTTCATCAGCATCAGTTCCCTTTGATTCCGTACCTGCAGCCACAGCAGCCGCCGACATCCGGCCTTCCGTACTCTGATGAGAGTCGAACCGATGTAGCGGCAGCAGCCGCGGCTTGGTCTGCATTTTTGAAGCTGCCTCAACAGCAGCAGCAGCAGCAGCAGCAGCAGCAACAACAACAAAGCCTTTCAGACAGATGACATGTGTCCCCAGTGTCTCAGAGGTTAAACTCCCCAAATTCCTGTCAATCTGCTTGTGTTTTTGTACTATTGGTGATCCTCTTTGAGCTTTCTAGAAAAGTGGCAGTGCACGACCGAGGCAGATGAATCTTTATTTGCCTGACTTGCGTGAATAAGAATTGCACCTTGATTAACCTTTAATCCGACTCGTAAAACTTTTTAACCAGCAGCTTTGCTCAAATATACTTCATACGTAGCAGTGGGTTGATCTTATTATACGAGACCTTTGTAGCCCATTTGAGCTTACGCACATTGAGTTTAATCCAAGATACATTTGCCAAAGGGATGGAGCTTTTGTCTATGGTAGCAAGTGTAGCACTCGACAAGGTGAACACCTCAAGGACATTGCAAGGTTGCTTAATGTCAAAGAAAAGACCACTTACAGCATCTTCTGTACAGAGATCGTCTGCAAATGGGTGGCAAGGCGTCAAGGTTTGATGACTTGCAATGTCCTGCAGAACCAAGGTGTGCTGGAGGCTACAAAACTACCTGCAAAAAGCATAGCACTGAATAGGGTTTTGCCTATAGACTACGAAACTATGGCGAAATTGGTGGCTAACCGCGACTAACTTTCTTTCTGCTTAACTTTCGGTGTGTTTTTTAAATGATATGTTCGCTAATCTTGAAGACAGTCAAGCAGGTTTCTACCATCAGTGCTCTTCTCATGTCTATGGTAGAAACTCCAGACCGGAACGAGTCTGCCCGCTGGCTGAAGAAACCTGATCTGCTGGCACGCGCCAATGCAGCTCATGGTGGTCCCCCTGTCACCCACGCATATCGAGTGTTCACTGATAATAACACGGTGTCTCGGCTAATTTTAACACAGCCCCACTGATGCCCAGTTAACATAATAGACGCAACTGTCTATCCAGTGAATTGGCCTGAGGGAATATCTGCCGAATAAGTAAACCCAAATCTGTAATTTTGTAATCTCCTTGACTTCCTGCCAAATTGTGTCGCCTTTATTCTCTGCAAATATAAAATTATATTTCGATGCCTTAAATAAAAAAATCGCGAATCATGCTACTTAACTCCATTTATAAGTAGGTAGAAACGCGATTGAGACAAATACGAGCGTAGTTTCTAAGAAAAAGCTAAAAGTATTCACACATTGCTTTATAGAACTCCCGTAGCTTTCACCACATTATTACGGCTTTCTACAGACATTTTACTCATTCAATCACTTTCTCATTCACTCACTCTCTCACTTCCTTCATTCACTCACTCATTCAACCACTAATTCATTCATTCACTCTCTCCTTCACTCACTCTCTCTTTCACTTTCACTCACTCTCCTTAATTCACTTTTTTCAATCAGCTCTTTACAAACGAATCCCTCACTACACTCATTGAATTTAAATTCTCCCCACCCCACTCCAATATTCTTGCACCGAATATCGTACCGGTTTAGTTCAGATGGCCGCACTCAGGGAGGCTTTGCATTTTTGCATTTTGAGCAGTGGGCTATGAGCAAAGTGTTGACAAAAGCTGCAGTCCGCCTACAGCTGTCTGCAAAAAGTGGGGTGGAGGGGGATGTTTGGGAAGTCGCTGCTACTACAAGTTCTGTTTCTGGGCCTCCTTGACTGGACCCGTTCCCCAGTTCCACATGCTGCCGCCCGCGGGATCACGCTCCAACTGCATGATTGACAGGGCGAAGCGGTGCTTTTGCTAAGGAATCTTGAAAACAGGACCGCATGAACTTTGCCACCTTGAAGATGACTAGTTGTCTTTGCCATACAGCACCTTCTCGTAACAACAAATACATAAAATTCAGCTTATTAGCTTGCTCACTTGGGGCCGCCAATATTAGGGGTTCCAATATTTGGTGTCAGGTTGGCGCCCTTGTCTCGTAGTGGGCGACCCTTTCTCTTGGTGGGCGCCCCTGTCTCTTGGTGGGCGCCCCTGTCTCTTGGTGGGCGCCCCTGTCTCTTGGTTGGCGCCCCTGTCTTTTGGTGGGCGCCCCTGTCTTTTGGTGGGCGCTCCTGTTTCTTGGTAGTTGTCCCTGTCTTTTAGTGGTTGCCCCTGTCTCTTTATGGGCGCCCCTGTCTCTTGGTGGGCGCCCCTGTCTCTTGGTAGTTGTCCCTGTCTTTTAGTGGGCGCTCCTGTCTCTTGGTAGTTGCCCCTGTCTCTTGGTGGGCGCTCCTGTTTCTTGGTAGTTGCCCCTGTCTCTTGGTGGGCGCTCCTGTTTCTTGGTAGTTGCCCCTGTCTCTTGGTGGGCGCTCCTGTCTCTTGGTAGTTGTCCCTGTCTTTTAGTGGTTGCCCCTGTCTCTTTATGGGCGCCCCTGTCTCTTGGTAGTTGCATCTGTCTTTTTGTGGTTGCCCCTGTCTCTCGGTGGGCGCCCCTGTCTCTCGCCCCTTCAAAGAAATGCAAGCGGCAGTCCGGCGTCAGGACAAAAAATTAACAAATAAAATGGAAATAAAAATGAAAATTATTTTTTTGAAGAGCAGGCGTTCGCAGGTGTTTTAAACTTTCTAACGCCGCCTCTGCTGCCAGATTCTGACAATTTCGCCCCACTCCAACTCCGACGCATTTCTGCTGGGAATATTCTCTGCACGGCAGTAAGGGTGCACATGCACTTATGTGTGCAAATAGGAAAACAAGATGGAGAGGGAGATAGAAGATAGTTAGAAGTAGAGAAGTAGAGGTAGGTAGGTACAGATGAGGGGATACAGATGAGAGGTAGGTACAGCTGAGGAGCTACAGATAAGAGGTAGGTACAGCTGAAGAGCTACAGATGAGAGGTAGGTACAGCTGAGGAGCTACAGATGAGGGGTAGGTACAGCTGAGGAGATACAGATGAGAGGTAGGTACAGCTGAGGAGATACAGATGAGAGGTAGGTACAGCTGAAGAGCTACAGATGAGAGGTAGGTACAGCTGAGGAGATACAGATGAGAGGTAGGTACAGCTGAAGAGCTACAGATGAGAGGTAGGTACAGCTGAGGAGATACAGATGAGAGGTAGGTACAGCTGAGGAGATACAGATGAGAGGTAGGTACAGCTGAAGAGCTACAGATGAGAGGTAGGTACAGCTGAAGAGCTACAGATGAGAGGTAGGTACAGCTGAAGAGCTACAGATGAGAGGTAGGAACAGCTAAGGAGATACAGATGAGAGGTAGGTACAGCTGAGGTGGTGGCAGATCTATTCAAGAAGCAGGTACCCGGTGTTTCTTAATCGCCAGCTTCTAATTAAATCAGTCGTCAAGCCCCCCTTGCATTGATGAGGGGGGCATTGAGGTCACTAAACTATCTATTCTATTCACGGAAGCAGGACACTGGCCCCGCCTAAACCCTTTGGTAAAGCAGTAAGTCACGCAATATTGCAAATCTCGAGGCTGAGCCGGTTGAAGCAGTCGATGTCTTTGAGAATAAGTCAGAGCTGCTTCCTGTCTGAGGAAAATTAAAACAATTAATTCAGTTTTACTGCACCTGCAGTTGCTGGGAAATGATTTGCGAAATTTCAATAAGACAAGGTTCCCAAAGCAAACAGCAAAAAAATGATGGCCAAGCATATCTGACGACCAATTCATGTAAAAATTTACCTGGCGAAAAATTGGCGCTTAAAAATATAATCGACTGCAAGTTTCCCGGATTTGGCTGCGGAGGCCGCTCTCGAGCTCAGGTGCGCTTTGCTTCAAAGGCGTGTGGAAGAAATTTTCAAAATTAAATTTATTCTTTCTGTAGCCGAATCCAATCAACTTTGCTTGAAATTGCTGCGATTGCTATTTATTAGCTAATCTTTGTGTAAGAAAAATCAATACAATTGGATCTCCAATATTGCTGGGTTTATAATCAACTTGAAACACAACCACATATATTGAGGCCTTTCTTGTAAGCAAAATAAATTCAGTAAAAATTAAAGATTGAAAAACTGCTAAACATTAAAGAGTTAGTGGGACTGAGGAGAGGGACTGAGGGAGAGGGACTGAGGGAGAGGGACTGAGGGAGAGGGACTGAGGGAGAGGGACTGAGGGAGAGGGACTGAGGGAGAGGGACTGAGGGAGAGGAACTGAGGGAGAGGAACTGAGGGAGAGGAACTGAGGGAGACGGGACTAAGGGAGAGGAACTGAGGGAGAGGAACTGAGGGAGACGGGACTAAGGGAGAGGAACTGAGGGAGAGGAACTGAGGGAGACGGGACTGAGGGAGAGGGACTGAGGGAGAGGGACTGGGCGAAACGGGACTAAGGGAGAGGGACTGAGGGAGAGGAACTGAGGGAGACGAACTGAGGGAGAGGAACTGAGGGAGAGGGACTGAGGGAGAGGGACTGGGCGAAACGGGACTAAGGGAGAGGGACTGAGGGAGAGGAACTGAGGGAGAGGGACTGAGGGAGAGGAACTGAGGGAGAGGAACTGAGGGAGAGGGACTGAGGGAGAGGGACTGAGGGAGACGAACTGAGGGAGAGGAATTGAGGGAGAGGGACTGAGGGAGAGGGACTGAGGGAGAGGGACTGAGGGAGAGGGACTGAGGGAGAGGGACTGAGGGAGAGGGACTGAGGGAGAGGGACTGAGGAAGAGGGACTAAGGAAGAGGGACTGAGGAAGAGGAACTGAGGGAGAGGGACTGAGGGAGAGGGACTGAGGGAGAGGAACTGAGGGAGAGGAACTGAGGGAGAGGAACTGAGGGAGACGAACTGAGGGAGAGGAATTGAGGGAGAGGGACTGAGGGAGAGGGACTGAGGGAGAGGGACTGAGGGAGAGGGACTGAGGGAGACGAACTGAGGGAGAGGAACTGAGGGAGAGGAACTGAGGGAGACGAACTGAGGGAGAGGAATTGAGGGAGAGGGACTGAGGGAGAGGGACTGAGGGAGAGGGACTGAGGGAGAGGGACTGAGGGAGAGGGACTGAGGGAGAGGGACTGAGGGAGAGGGACTGAGGGAGAGGGACTGAGGGAGAGGGACTAAGGAAGAGGGACTGAGGAAGAGGAACTGAGCGAGAGGGACTGAGGGAGAGGGACTGAGGGAGAGGAACTGAGGGAGAGGAACTGAGGGAGAGGAACTGAGGGAGAGGAATTGAGGGAGAGGAATTGAGGGAGAGGGACTGAGGGAGAGGGACTGAGGGAGAGGGACTGAGGGAGAGGAACTGAGGGAGAGGGACTGAGGGAGAGGAACTGAGGGAGAGGAACTGAGGGAGAGGAACTGAGGGAGAGGAACTGAGGGAGAGGGACTGAGGGAGAGGGACTGAGGGAGAGGGACGGACACATTCACGAAGAAGTGAATAGAGATAGCGAAGGTCAGAAGGTCAGAGTGAACTTGACTGTTATCAGAAATGGCTTTATTTATGTACACTTATTCCAGAAATTTTTACAAAAGACGCATTTTTAGCGCTTAGATGTAGCGGGGCGGCAGTAGTGGGCGGCAGGCGCTGTGGTGGGTCTCTAAGGATTGCTAAATGAAATACCCCCTCCCTCGACCTATCCCTGGCAAGAATAAGTGACAACCGCTAATGATGGGAAGACAGAAATTCATTTTTTGGATTCCATTTCGCCCCTAGCATGCCTCGCCTTGAGTGAGGCAGATACAGGCGGGAGATTCTTCCCTACAGGAAATTCCGATTGCATCCTTGCGCTGTCAAAGAAAAACAAGCTGCCCAGCTGCCAGTCTCGCTCTCTCCGGGCTTGTAACTCGGCGAATTGCCCCATCTATTTACAGTCTCCCTCAGTTGTTTCCATATATGGCTCGGCCTTCAAACGGCATTCTTTTGGGAAGTTGTAAATTCCCAACAAAATGGCTTGGGGAACAGGGATATTGGGGAGGAACATACTTTAGGCGTAATTGTGCGGCCATAAACACAACAAGGGTTTAACAAGGGGTTGTTGATTGTGTTCAAGTATGAAACTGAAATCCCGAGAGAGAAAATAAGACTGCAATTTTGTAAAAGAAGAGGCCAGAGAAAAAGTATAAAGATAGAATTCTCTAAATTTATTACCTGCCCTCGAATTCTTCCCAAATGAATAAGAAAACTTCCTCTTATGCCATTGTCTCTCATGCCTCCCCGTATCTTTGAAAACGGATGGCGTCAGCACCGGTAGTGATATAATAATCATAATTTGCAGGAGGCCTGCGGAGGCCCTCGGCGACATCCAATCAATCAGTGATTATCCACCCATCACAATCAATCAGTGATTATCCACCCAGCACAATCAATCAGTGATTATCCACCCATCACAATCAATCAGTGATTATCCGGCCAGCACAATCAATCAGTGATTATCCACCCATCACAATCAATCAGTGATTATCCACCCATCACAATCAATCAGTGATTATCCACCCATCACAATCAATCAGTTATTATCCACCCAGCACAATCAATCAGTGATTATCCACCCATCACAATCAATCAGTGATTATCCACCCATCACAATCAATCAGTGATTATCCACCCATCACTATCAATCAGTGATTATCCACCCATCACAATCAATCAGTGATTATCCACCCATCACAATCAACCAGTGATTATCCACCCATCACAATCAATCAGTGATTATCCACCCATCACAATCAATCAGTGATTATCCACCCATCACAATCAATCAGTGATTATCCACCCAGCACAATCAATCAGTGATTATCCACCCAGCACAATCAATCAGTGATTATCCACCCATCACAATCAATCAGTGATTATCCACCCAGCACAATCAATCAGTGATTATCCACCCATCACAATCAATCAGTGATTATCCACCCATCACAATCAATCAGTGATTATCCACCCAGCACAATCAATCAGTGATTATCCACCCAGCACAATCAATCAGTGATTATCCACCCATCACAATCAATCAGTGATTATCCACCCATCACAATCAATCAGTGATTATCCACCCATCACAATCAATCAGTGATTATCCGGCCATCACAATCAATCAGTGATTATCCACCCATCACAATCAATCAGTGATTATCCACCCATCACAATCAATCAGTGATTATCCACCCATCACAATCAATCAGTGATTATCCACCCAGCACAATCAATCAGTGATTATCCACCCATCACAATCAATCAGTGATTATCCACCCATCACAATCAATCAGTGATTATCCACCCATCACAATCAATCAGTGATTATCCACCCATCACAATCAATCAGTGATTATCCGGCCATCACAATCAATCAGTGATTATCCACCCATCACAATCAATCAGTGATTATCCACCCATCACAATCAATCAGTGATTATCCGGCCATCACAATCAATCAGTGATTATCCACCCATCACAATCAATCAGTGATTATCCACCCAGCACAATCAATCAGTGATTATCCGGCCATCACAATCAATCAGTGATTATCCACCCATCACAATCAATCAGTGATTATCCACCCATCACAATCAATCAGTGATTATCCGGCCATCACAATCAATCAGTGATTATCCACCCATCACAATCAATCAGTGATTATCCGGCCATCACAATCAATCAGTGATTATCCACCCATCACAATCAATCAGTGATTATCCACCCATCACAATCAATCAGTGATTATCCACCCATCACAATCAATCAGTGATTATCCACCCAGCACAATCAATCAGTGATTATCCACCCAGCACAATCAATCAGTGATTATCCACCCATCACAATCAATCAGTGATTATCCACCCATCACAATCAATCAGTGATTATCCACCCATCACAATCAATCAGTGATTATCCGGCCATCACAATCAATCAGTGATTATCCACCCATCACAATCAATCAGTGATTATCCACCCATCACAATCAATCAGTGATTATCCACCCATCACAATCAATCAGTGATTATCCACCCAGCACAATCAATCAGTGATTATCCACCCATCACAATCAATCAGTGATTATCCACCCATCACAATCAATCAGTGATTATCCACCCATCACAATCAATCAGTGATTATCCACCCATCACAATCAATCAGTGATTATCCGGCCATCACAATCAATCAGTGATTATCCACCCATCACAATCAATCAGTGATTATCCACCCATCACAATCAATCAGTGATTATCCGGCCATCACAATCAATCAGTGATTATCCACCCATCACAATCAATCAGTGATTATCCACCCAGCACAATCAATCAGTGATTATCCGGCCATCACAATCAATCAGTGATTATCCACCCATCACAATCAATCAGTGATTATCCACCCATCACAATCAATCAGTGATTATCCGGCCATCACAATCAATCAGTGATTAATCCACCCATCACAATCAATCAGTGATTATCCACCCATCACAATCAATCAGTGATTATCCACCCATCACAATCAATCAGTGATTATCCGGCCATCACAATCAATCAGTGATTAATCCACCCATCACAATCAATCAGTGATTATCCACCCATCACAATCAATCAGTGATTATCCACCCATCACAATCAATCAGTGATTATCCGGCCATCACAATCAATCAGTTATTATCCACCCAGCACAATCAATCAGTGATTATCCACCCAGCACAATCAATCAGTGATTATCCACCCAGCACAATCAATCAGTGATTATCCACCCATCACAATCAATCAGTGATTATCCGGCCATCACAATCAATCAGTGATTATCCACCCATCACAATCAATCAGTGATTATCCACCCATCACAATCAATCAGTAATTATCCACCCAGCACAATAAATCAGTGATTATCCACCCATCACAATCAATCAGTGATTATCCACCCATCACAATCAATCAGTGATTATCCACCCATCACAATCAATCAGTGATTATCCGGCCATCACAATCAATCAGTGATTAATCCACCCAGCACAATCAATCAGTGATTATCCACCCAGCACAATCAATCAGTGATTATCCACCCAGCACAATCAATCAGTGATTATCCACCCAGCACAATCAATCAGTGATTATCCACCCAGCACAATCAATCAGTGATTATCCGGCCATCACAATCAATCAGTGATTATCCACCCAGCACAATCAATCAGTGATTATCCACCCATCACAATCAATCAGTGATTATCCACCCATCACAATCAATCAGTGATTATTCGGCCAGCACAATCAATCAGTGATTATCCACCCATCACAATCAATCAGTGATTATCCACCCAGCACAATCAATCAGTGATTATCCACCCATCACAATCAATCAGTGATTATCCACCCAGCACAATCAATCAGTGATTATCCACCCAGCACAATCAATCAGTGATTATCCGGCCAGCACAATCAATCAGTGATTATCCACCCATCACAATCAATCAGTGATTATCCACCCAGCACAATCAATCAGTGATTATCCACCCATCACAATCAATCAGTGATTATCCACCCATCACTATCAATCAGTGATTATCCACCCATCACAATTAATCAGTGATTATCCGGCCATCACAATCAATCAGTGATTATCCGGCCATCACAATCAATCAGTGATTATCCACCCAGCACAATCAATCAGTGATTATCCGGCCATCACAATCAATCAGTGATTATCCACCCATCACAATCAATCAGTGATTATCCACCCATCACAATCAATCAGTGATTATCTACCCAGCACAATCAATCAGTGATTATCCGGCCATCACAATCAATCAGTGATTATCCACCCATCACAATCAATCAGTGATTATCCACCCAGCACAATCAATCAGTGATTATCCGGCCATCACAATCAATCAGTGATTATCCACCCAGCACAATCAATCAGTGATTATCCGGCCATCACAATCAATCAGTGATTATCCGGCCATCACAATCAATCAGTGATTATCCACCCAGCACAATCAATCAGTGATTATCCGGCCATCACAATCAATCAGTGATTATCCACCCATCACTATCAATCAGTGATTATCCACCCATCACAATTAATCAGTGATTATCCGGCCATCACAATCAATCAGTGATTATCCGGCCATCACAATCAATCAGTGATTATCCACCCATCACAATCAATCAGTGATTATCCACCCAGCACAATCAATCAGTGATTATCCGGCCATCACAATCAATCAGTGATTATCCACCCATCACAATCAATCAGTGATTATCCACCCAGCACAATCAATCAGTGATTATCCACCCAGCACAATCAATCAGTGATTATCCGGCCATCACAATCAATCAGTGATTATCCACCCATCACAATCAATCAGTGATTATCCACCCATCACAATCAATCAGTGATTATCCACCCATCACAATCAATCAGTGATTATCCGGCCATCACAATCAATCAGTGATTATCCACCCATCACAATCAATCAGTGATTATCCACCCATCACAATCAATCAGTAATTATCCACCCAGCACAATAAATCAGTGATTATCCACCCATCACAATCAATCAGTGATTATCCACCCATCACAATCAATCAGTGATTATCCACCCATCACAATCAATCAGTGATTATCCGGCCATCACAATCAATCAGTGATTAATCCACCCAGCACAATCAATCAGTGATTATCCACCCAGCACAATCAATCAGTGATTATCCACCCAGCACAATCAATCAGTGATTATCCACCCAGCACAATCAATCAGTGATTATCCACCCAGCACAATCAATCAGTGATTATCCGGCCATCACAATCAATCAGTGATTATCCACCCAGCACAATCAATCAGTGATTATCCACCCATCGCAATCAATCAGTGATTATCCACCCATCACAATCAATCAGTGATTATTCGGCCAGCACAATCAATCAGTGATTATCCACCCATCACAATCAATCAGTGATTATCCACCCAGCACAATCAATCAGTGATTATCCACCCATCACAATCAATCAGTGATTATCCACCCAGCACAATCAATCAGTGATTATCCACCCATCACTATCAATCAGTGATTATCCACCCATCACAATTAATCAGTGATTATCCGGCCATCACAATCAATCAGTGATTATCCGGCCATCACAATCAATCAGTGATTATCCACCCAGCACAATCAATCAGTGATTATCCGGCCATCACAATCAATCAGTGATTATCCACCCATCACAATCAATCAGTGATTATCCACCCATCACAATCAATCAGTGATTATCTACCCAGCACAATCAATCAGTGATTATCCGGCCATCACAATCAATCAGTGATTATCCACCCATCACAATCAATCAGTGATTATCCACCCAGCACAATCAATCAGTGATTATCCGGCCATCACAATCAATCAGTGATTATCCACCCAGCACAATCAATCAGTGATTATCCGGCCATCACAATCAATCAGTGATTATCCGGCCATCACAATCAATCAGTGATTATCCACCCAGCACAATCAATCAGTGATTATCCGGCCATCACAATCAATCAGTGGTTATCCTCCCAGCACAATCAATCAGTGATTATCCACCCAGCACAATCAATCAGTGATTATCCACCCATCACAATCAATCAGTGATTATCCACCCATCACAATCAATCAGTGATTATCTACCCATCACAATCAATCAGTGATTATCCGGCCATCACAATCAATCAGTGATTATCCACCCAGCACAATCAATCAGTGATTATCCGGCCATCACAATCAATCAGTGGTTATCCTCCCAGCACAATCAATCAGTGATTATCCACCCAGCACAATCAATCAGTGATTATCCGGCCATCACAATCAATCAGTGATTATCCACCCATCACTATCAATCAGTGATTATCCACCCATCACAATCAATCAGTGATTATCCACCCAGCACAATCAATCAGTGATTATCCGGGCATCACAATCAATCAGTGATTATCCGGCCATCACAATGACGCACACGAATGACTCCAACATGTTGGCTTGTCCGCATGAACCCTACGAAACCAAGCGCTTCCATCCGCCTCGGATCCGCAACAAAAGCTCGATTTATTTAACTCATAGCTTTTGAACAAACGCAAGCAGCCTTTTTAGCGTCAAAAAGATTTCAACAGACAAACAAATTGATGACAATACACAGAAAGCTGATATCAAAGCAGACCCAGAATTATTGCAATGGAACAGCGAATAGAGACTTAAATGAAAAGCAAAATAATAGAATAATTTTATAGAGTACATGAACCTTCCGTCACTGGGTACAATGGCAATGCAGGTTTGCTGAGGCAGATTCCAGATTTGTGTTTTTTGTTTGCTTTTTCTGCTCAAAATATGACTTCTCAGGCGAGCGGTTTACCTCTTGTATTTGAAAAAAAGTTAGAAATAGAGTTCTAAAACTGATATTAACTAAATATTACCTGCTGCATGAGAGCTAGAATGAAATTTGATCACAATAACTTCAACAAAAAATAGACAGTATATGTAATACATATAGACACGCGATGGGAAAAAAACGTTATTTCGTAGCCTCATCGACTCTGCCTAATAGACCAGTCCAGTCCGTCCATCAGTGTCCTTCTGCAGAACTGCTCTCAACGGCTTAGCAAAATGCTCTGAATCCACTGCATGGCCTGAGGACTAGGATAGCTTTTTGGTACGTGCAGCAGGTAAATTCTGGAATAAAGAGCCAGGACGGTGAGCGGCTATTCTGTGCTGATGGGGTGCACGATGGTACAGTACTGATAGATGCTAAGTTGAGTGCACGGTTAATACCGATATTAGTGCCAGCATAAGAGATCTCTATACAATATAGTTATATTTTCACTACAGAAATTACATTGAAAGAGCGCATTGATATGCTAAGTCAGAGCAAGTCCCAATTTGACAATCGTTTGCTAAACTGCGAGCTCAAATTTTCGCCAAAATTCAGCGTAAAACTGTGAAAAATGAGTTCAGTGCAAATTTTGTTAATCTGTGTGCTTAATTCATTTAGTTAGCCAACATCGATTTTAAATGTGTTTAACCAAGTTTCTAAAATTGGCGCCAATTCAAAACTCGAAACAGTTTAACAAACGAATAAATAATTAATTTAAATAAGCAACTTTCTATCTCTTAAATAAAGCAAAGGGCAGGCAAAAGGAAATGATTTGGTCGCATGCAAAGTTTCCTACAAACGAAAGCGTGCTATGCACTAAGCTAACTTGTCAAGGCTGACAACATTTAACTGGAGTAAAATTCGTGTTATACGAGCTACATCCGGGTTCCTTAAAGGCGGTTGATACCAGCGTATAATAGCGCATAGAATATTCTGCCGTTCAAGCGCAAAGGAAGTCTGTGGACTTGGGCTGCTGCCATTTGCCACCAACGATCCAACTCGATGGGATCACGATGACTAAGCAGTATATGAAAAATGCAACCTGTTGACGAAGCCCTCTTCCCTCTATCTAAGCCAGCGCTTGGGGTTCTGCTCACAGATACTAGAATAACTGGATGAGCCAGTCTGCACATTGAGTAAGCTACTTTCAGTTCAGTAGTAAGTTTAACAGAAGCATTCTAATGTATTTTTAAAGCCAAGGCTCATTTATTGGCTCTTACCCCCCCACGCTTAAACCCTCCAAGCGCGCGCGTTTTTCCACACTACCCCACCCCCGCCCCCTAATTTTTTATTGCCTTTCTCGGAATTCCAGCCTAAAAGCTGCCATGTACATTTCAATGGACTGGCTAATGCACGTTATTGCTGAACCAATTAGCAAGCTGTTTACGCCTGCAAGCTTGGGTTTCTATACTTATCAAAGTAATTTCAGCTGCCTTTATTTTTATAAAATAGCTTACGCATTCTTCTTTGCTACTGAACTGAAAGTAGAAAGCTGTTTTACAAACTTACAACTCGTATATATGCCTGAGTGGCCCATCTAGCTAGTTTAGTAACTGTGGTTCTACTTAGCAACAGCATTGTTACGGGGCTCAATGTTCAGTCATAATACTCGGGATCTGCATTCTCAAACAGGTCTGACGGGCGGAGACCAAGCAACCTGCGTCGAAATGGGAGGAGAATATTGTAAGACAGTCGTTCTGATGAATTGAGCCGCATGTGGTCAAACCATGCAATTATTAAACATGCTAGATAATTAGCATTAGCATTAGTACTATAATTATTTATACTATTAGAAAACCATATAGGATGCGAGCAAGTCCTGGGTTCGCTTTCCTGGCCAATTGGCCTAAGGGCAGGGGAGTGCAGAGGGCATCGGTGAAAAGGATCGGACAATAAAACTGTCCAGGGCGATTAATGGCTGTATACACGTATCTCCCCCCCCCCGAGGTTTAGAGAGAGGGCCTCTGTGCCTGCCTAGGCGAAGGTGGAGGAGCTGTTGCTGTGCGCTGGAGATGTCTATCGGGATCTGGCGAGAAACGCGGAAAGCCGTCGAAAAGGTGGGAGGGAAGGATTTCATGCTGCATTAATCACGTGCGCGCGTCGGCAACTACAAAGGCTCCACGATGGTCCCGAATGAGAGATCTAGAGATGGAGAGCCCAACAAAGAATCGAGGCTATGCGGCACTTACGCTGTTGACTCCACAACGCTCAGCACGTCCATATGGTCGCCCTGCTGCTCTATTGGCCCGTTGCCAATGACACGCCGCTTGTGTGCACTGTCCAGCGTGCTGAGAACTTCGTTGATATCGTAGAGCTCGCATCTGTTGCCTTTGTAGCCCTTGCGGCAGCTGGTTGTTTTTTAATTGGTAGCGGTGTGTAAGGAATATTAAATAATGAAACAATTCAGAGCAGGACTGAGGCAATGGAAGAGACGCTCACTTGCAAAGCGGCAGCTCAATGATGCCGTAGTAAACGCACGTGCCACCAAACAGGCAGTAATTGCGGTCGGTGCAGTGGCTCTGCAGCTGGGAATAATCCCCGTGCCATGGCTGCTCGAGACCACCGGATCGGGACGCGTTGGCCGATTTGGCAGCGGCGATGACGGCGTGAGCAGTAGCGACGGCTGCGGCTGCGCTATCAAAGTCGGCATCACTTGGCGGCGAGCGCGGTGGAGGCGGCGGCGGCGGTGGCGGCGGCCGAGCGGTTGTCGGACTGATCGAAGTCGCCCTGACTGTCGGCCTCGGCGTTGATGATGGCGTCGTCGTCGTCGTCGGCGGCGACGGCGGCGTTCGCTCGGCAGCGCTAAGCCGGATGTTCGGGGCTGCTGCGGCTTCGGCGTCGGTCTCGGAGATGCGGCCGCGGACCACGGCATCGTTGGACGCTCGATGCAGAGGGACCGGAGGCTGCGCCAAAGCTTCATCTTCGGTTGCTGAAAGCAGAAACGGGAAATGCTTTGAATTGGCGCTGAAGAAAAGGCCTGTGCTTGTACAGTGCATCGTGCAGCCTCAGAACAGATGTGGCCAGATGATAACAGCGGCCCCTCAAGCTGCAACTGAAGCCAACTTGCAGTGACATTGATCTGCAGTAACTGTTTGTTAAAGCACTGCGCATGTGAAGGCTGCATGTGTGTGTCTTGCGGTTTCAGTGCTGCTGCATCGCATGATTAGCAACTTTAGCGACATTGCGGTCAGTTTAGGGCGAAAATGTCAACGGCTGACTCACCAGCGCCCTTCTTAGTGACCTTCATACTGAGTAGAATCTCCGTGTTGCCGATGTCAGCCTTGATGATCTCGTTGGAGTCGCCGAGCCGGATAGCCTCGGCCTTCTTGGTGACGTTCAGGCAAACTTTGCCGTCAACTTTGAGCGCGGCAGACACTTCAACCCTAGAGTCCTCCCTGGCCGGCACGCTTCTTGCAGCCCGGCTGAGGGCCTCCTCGAAATCCTGCTCAACAGAGCGGCGAACCCTGGCCGGGTCGGCCGTGCGCATGTAGATTTTGGCCACTTCAATACGGTGGTCCGCCTTCTTCTTCAGCTCGTTGCGGAGCAGCTCGAGGAAGGCACGGTACCATTCGCGGCCCTCCAGAATCTTCAGCACTCGCTGCTTGTTAGCCTGCAGCTCCCGCTGCATTCGTTCGTTCAGCGAGTCGCCCTCGAGTTTGGGCTCGGCCTCGGCCCGGCTCCTCTTCATCATGGTGACGGGTGTCGGCGTGGTCGGGCACAGCAGCACAATGTGCACCAGCAGGAGAGAGGCGGTGAGCTTCATCATGGCTAATAGTTGAGACAAGGCAGGACGGACAGCTCAGAGGTGGCGGGTCAAACGGGACTGGGCCAGCCCTTTAAATAGCTTTTCAGATGGAAGGCGGGCTTGGGGTTGGCACCGCAGCGGCCTGAGAGCGAGCGCCGAAAGGCCAAGGCCCATTGGTAGAGAGGGAGAGGAACCGGATGGCCTGCAGCAATGACTGAAATCTGCATAGAGGCTGTAGGTTGGCTTAACAGTAGTTGGAAACTGCAATACAAGAGAAAACTGTTTAATGGCTGCATTGGCCTTTCCTGACGCTCTCACTTTACGAGATGATTTCTGCAAAGATATGCCCCACTATTTTTGGGGAGTCAACAAAAGTTATTTTATAATTGAAACATTTTATTACCAGGGAACTTTTGCGTTCCAATGCACTAAAGACGAAAATTTAGTGAAAAGGGCAACCGAAACTGAACTTGTTTAGATTTCAGAATGTAAATAATTTCTACTTTCATGGAAATGCGCAGCCATCGCCATCGGCGTTAGATAGATAGGTAGATAGATAGATAGATAGATAGATAGATAGATAGATAGATAGATAGATAGATGGATAGATAGATAGATAGATAGATAGATAGATAGATAGATAGATAGATAGATAGATAGATAGATAGATAGATAGATAGATAGATAGATAGATAGATAGATAGATAGATAGATAGATAGATAGATAGGTAGATAGATAGATAGATAGATAGATAGATAGATAGATAGATAGATAGATAGATAGATAGATAGATAGATAGATAGATAGATAGATAGATAGATAGATAGATAGATAGATAGATAGATAGATAGATAGATAGATAGATAGATAGATAGATAGATAGATAGATAGATAGATAGATAGATAGATAGATAGATAGATAGATAGATAGATAGATAGATAGATAGATAGATAGATAGATAGATAGATAGATAGATAGATAGATAGATAGATAGATAGATAGATAGATAGATAGATAGATAGATAGATAGATAGATAGATAGATAGATAGATAGATAGATAGATAGATAGATAGATAGATAGATAGATAGATAGATAGATAGATAGATAGATAGATAGATAGATAGATAGATAGATAGATAGATAGCTGATGCCAATAACCGCACGGACTGCTCATGTAGTCGCATGCGGGTTCCTTCATTCAGGCATTCAGACTTGACAATGAGAAAACACAGCTGGCGGAAGCCAAGCCATCGTCATGCATCTGGCTTCATTGCTCTTACAGTACATGTATGTGTCCTCAATTGACCCCGAGGAGGCTCTCTATTATGCCGGTCTATTTTTAGCTCATGACTCAGCCACAGTCGAGTCCTTCAGTTCAATTAGGAAGCTGGCTGGGTGTCGCACTATGCAAATTTGTCAGGCGCCAATGCAAATTTAGGGGAGGGAAACTGGACGGATTGATCCGCGCGGCTTCCCAAAGCCTTTGATCTTTCATCGGTGCCGCTGCTGTAAGATGGTGTCTTAATATTAGCTGGAAACTTGGTTGCGAAGGCAATGCAGTTTCGAACAAACCAATTTCAGCGCCGTTGTAAACCGGCTTATTGAAATCGCAACAATTAGTCTTTCTGAATAGTTTTCTTTTCAGAAAGAAGTCGATAAACCTGCATATCTATTTTCATTATTAGACTGCATGTAGCTTTTCAAGCTCCTTGTTAATTTTTTACTATCTGCCGATATGTAGAGAAAATTACTTTATCAATCTACCAAAATTCTATTTATAATTAGACGTTCCAATCAATGAGAATGAATGGACCGCTTTGCTCCATTAACTTGATGCACTTGCAGGTCCACCTTCAATAAAACTGATTATAATTGACTGCCTGCTTGAAAGCTGCATGCACAATGCCTTTCTATATCGCTAATTGGACTTTCAATAAAATTTGGGCATTTGGCTATGCATGTAAAAAGAAGCAAAGAGTTTCATTCAATTTCTCACATGCTATAGCTGCATTGGCTCATTCACCTGATACACATGAGTAGGCGGTTGCTTAGGCCTATTTTTAGTGCGGCACCAGCAGCAAAATTGAAGTGCTCAAGATGAACTTCGCGGATGCTGAGACACCAGGCCGCTTTGTTAAGGGTGGGTGTCAGTTTCAGTTTAGAATTAAAGAAAGCGTGGGCGTCTTGAGACCAGCTATTTGAAATTCGCTTCATCTAAACCGATGAGGTGAAACCTGAGTAGGCGTGTAGCCAGCTGCTGAGAATGGCGGTATGAGTAGAGCTGTTTAAAATTAGAGAGTGGCTGCATGACTAATGATATGTTTCTTCCAGCATGTTCCAGTACTCAGACAGCCTACCAACCGTTTTGTTGGATATTTTTGCTGCTTCTAGAAGGCTCTGGCTCAATCGTATAAATTTGGTTTTTTAAAAGAAAAGACGCTTTCATCGTCTGAATTTGGCCAGTTTTAACGCATTGCACTTAATGAAAAAACTTCTCAAAATTCAATTCTATCAGTGTTAGAACTAAGCCAGTCACTAGGATATAGATCCAATCATCCAATCATCTATGACGCATGATAATAGATCTAATCATCTATGATGCATGATAATAGATCAAATCATCCAATCATCTATGACGCATGATAATAGATCTAATCATCTATGATGCATGATAATAGTTCTAATCATCTATGATGCATGATAACAGATCTAATCATCTTTGATGCATGATAACAGATCTAATCATCTATGATCAATGATTATAGATCCGATCATCTATGATTTCATTAACGATATTATTAAAGAACTCTAAGATAATTCACAAGTAGAGAATTATGGAATTAGCAGATTTCAGTGAGGTTTTACTGCCACAGATGCTTACACAATGGCCGCATGCGATCGGTGATGCAGAACCATGCAGCCTTGATTGTCCCGAGTATAATGAGCGATATGAAAGTGGGAAGTAAAATCTGCCCTAACACAGATTACCTTTCATTATGCTCGCAGCGCTAAGCCAGTGATGACGCACACCGGATACACTCAAATCTTACTCTGCCAAGTCAATTGCCGGCCGCTGCAGGGAGAAAAGTGACAGTGGGATGGAACCAGAGGGGCACGGATTCCAGCCCACTCTCAATAAGAGAAGCCAGAGTCTGGTTGCCATGGAGACACACAGACAAAAGAGACAGGCAAGTTTCCCAATTCTGTCAGAGACAATTGAATGTAAAATTCTGCCTCTGAAGCTAATATTCTTCTTTTTTAAAGAAAAGAACTGGCACTGCTCAAGCTATATGAATAACTGTTATAGAGGCAGAGATTCGGTCTGACTATTCAACAAGGAAGAATTTAAGCACCAAAGATAAAAATGTACAAACAAGAGCGACGCTCGGAGCCCTGCGCAGTGCAAACAATGCTCCACCGCCGCGACTGTAGCTCCATCAACCACTTCAGCCTCCTTGGCTGGCCTGGCCGCATTCTAAAATTAGTCTCCCTCGCAACGGAGAAGGCTATTAATAGCTTCAGCTCCGCTATCCACCCACGCGTTTCCGTGTTGTTGGCGTCGTGAGCTGGGGCTGATAAAAAAGTTTCCTTGGCTACTCAAGCGCGCATTCCTCCCGGAGAGGAGAAAATCTGCATGGGGCGCCGTAGCGGCCCAGCGACCTGTCAGATCGCATGATATTCAAGCGTCGAACGGCCTGTCGACCAGAGCAACTGGGTGGGGGGCAGCGAGGGGACAAAGAGGGGGACACAGCTAATTTTAGCCCCTTCCTACTCGGGATTCTGTCAAATCCGGCGGCTCCATCCTCTGGCTTACCTCTACGAGCTGCTCATCGCATTTTCTCATCATATTAATTCCCAGTGGCCAAGTTTACTCCCATCTCCGCACCACTCTTCCCCCTTCTGTCTGCCTCTTCTCCGCATCAAAAGGGCTTTCTTTTCCCTTACCTCTCACGGAAATCCCCAGACTGGCCGACATTGCGATGGGGGACGGCGGTTGCCAAGTCGAGTTTCGTCACGGGTGAAGCTTCAGACTGCTCGGCTTGGCAAAGAATCCTCGAAGAAAGAATTCGAAAGCAGAGTGATGAGTAAAACAGGCGGGCCAAGACAGACAGGGATGTCCTGTTCTGCTCTGCAGAGCTGAGATTAACGATCTATCTATCTATCTATCTATCTATCTATCTATCTATCTATCTATCTATCTATCTATCTATCTATCTATCTATCTATCTATCTATCTATCTATCTATCTATCTATCTATCTATCTATCTATCTATCTATCTATCTATCTATCTATCTATCTATCTATCTATCTATCTATCTATCTATCTATCTATCTATCTATCTATCTATCTATCTATCTATCTATCTATCTATCTATCTATCTATCTATCTATCTATCTATCTATCTATCTATCTATCTATCTATCTATCTATCTATCTATCTATCTATCTATCTATCTATCTATCTATCTATCTATCTATCTATCTATCTATCTATCTATCTATCTATCTATCTATCTATCTATCTATCTATCTATCTATCTATCTATCTATCTATCTATCTATCTATCTATCTATCTATCTATCTATCTATCTATCTATCTATCTATCTATCTATCTATCTATCTATCTATCTATCTATCTATCTATCTATCTATCTATCTATCTATCTATCTATCTATCTATCTATCTATCTATCTATCTATCTATCTATCTATCTATCTATCTATCTATCTATCTATCTATCTATCTATCTATCTATCTATCTATCTATCCTTATCAGAACGCAGGTGCTAAAATAGATAAGATAGCTGTCTTGGCTAATTAATTTAAACGCTAAAATTATATGCAATTTTTCTCGCATCTGTGCTGAGCACAGATACTGTGGTGCTGAGTGAGAAGTCATTGCTGGTGCTGGCGAGTCTGCACAGCCGGTTCTGCTTTGGGAGCTGTGAGTTGGTTTCAGCCGCGTAGGCGGGGAAGCGGGAGACCCACCTGGTTCACCTGGAGCAGCAGCGAGCCTCTGATGCACGGCGGGCCGAGGATCTGGGAAATAAGCTGTGGGATTTGCGTGACCTGAGCTTCCCTACCCGGGCCTGTCCAAAAGCCTTGGTGAGCATACATGTGCATATTTGCACAAAACAAATTTTGGTCAGAAAAAAATCACAGTTTTAGATGTCGAACGCCCACCTGGTGCCTGCAGCCTCTGCAATAACTGACTGTCTCTCTTTTTCGTTTTATGCCTTTAATGTGCTCGCCAATATCGTCGCATGCGTCCGGCATTCATTGCAGTGTGTGGGCGTCACCCATGCAGTGGGCGGGAGGTCCGTTCTCAGCTGGGCATTTTACATGTAGGTGCAGTTGCTTTTGACTGATAAAAGTCATGGACAAGTACATATAGCTCGTAAATTAGAAGATACAGAAAGTGCTGTCTACTAGTTTTTGCTGCATTGGCGACATTGGAAATTCTCAGTTTTATGGCACTGAATTCCCAATGTCTCACTTGATAAACATAGAATTCCAGATGAAGTATAAGAATGGGTTTCACTCATAATTTCAAGAAAATTTTGAAAAAAGTAATTATTGAGAGCTGCATGATTTTGCAACTGTTTGCCTATCGCCCACAATGGGATTTGGGTATGAGGAAATTCGGTTGAGGAAAAAGTTATATGGTGCAAAAAATACTACGTGTTTTTTTCAGACTGATTATTAGAATTCGATTTCACTAGAAATTGAGTGCGCAATTCGGATCAATCAGGTTTGCATTTTATTTCACCCCAAGATAAAACGAGCCTTTAGATAGAACCGATTGCCCCAGAGAAATCTATTTTGAGTTTAAATCAGGCTGAAAACAGATTAGTTTATCAGTGTCGCTCTGACACTGATAAACTATTTTTAGACCTTCATATACAGCATTTTCAATCAGCACTGATTTAGTCGACTCTCTTCACTCTATTTATCTATCTGTATATTTAATCTGGCATTTCTTGCATCTCATTGCATTTCTGGCATTAGATAGATCTGTCATTCTAGCTGATTTGAGCTAGTAACCGGCCGTATTACCCTATTCAGGGAACTGACTGATATATAGTGATTGACACGGTCGGGCAGCTTAGCAATTGACGGATGTGGACTCTAACTACATTATAGTTTTGATCTTGTTAATATGCCATTTATATATATGAATTTTGCGCCTTATGCTGCATCAATTATAGTTACGGGAATAATATAAAAGCAGTGGCTGCGTCACTTGGCGCTTATTATAGATGCAGAAAACTCATATACGAGTATATTTACTTTGCAGGGATCCACTTCACTTGATCTATACATGATCTGCCGTCAACGTAGTGCGTCAGTCCATCTATAAATGACTATATGACTATATTATTTTGTAATATCAGTTTCGTGCACTAATTGTCTAGTTCCGAGCTAGGAGCACTTGTCACAAAATCAGTGCATGGTTATAAAATGTAAATTATAGTTTAAGAACTACTCAGAGTAATATGAGTAGACAAGTACGCGGCTTAGCCTAGACCGACTATTGTTTGTTACTGCTTGCACCTGTGTAAATATTACCGCGACGGTGTACCTGTTACCGTCTGTCAGCATATAGCCAGCAAAGCCAGCAGTCACTTCAGTATACGATGGTTTTAATGTAAATAGTGCACAGCATGAGGAGCCTTGTGCAATCCACGAAGGATCTGATGGTCGGGCCAAGATATCCAAACCCATGCAGTACATGGAGCGCGAGGAAGCAGGGTTCATCAACCAAAGGCCAAGCAAAAGTAAAGTAGGCAGCAGTGACGAGGACACGACCATCGACGATTTAATTATCTGCTGAGGCTAACAGATCTCACTCGCTATATGTACGCACACAGCTTCAGGTATTTCGGATTGGAGGATAAATCATAGATCGGCGGAGGCACGCTAGACTATACGATCTGCATCATATAGCTCTTCCACACGCGCTCGCAAAACAGGCGGGAGGCTAGTAGGCAGTTGGCTACGGTCTGGGGGCTGAGACCCTGCCTGCCAGTCAGCAACAAAACAGTCCAAACATTTTTGATTAGTCCAGCTAATCTTTACATTCGGAATTTGATATTGACTGAATAATACTTATATAATAATTTTGTTGTTGTTGTGAAACGAGGGTGGAAAGTGTATGCTTACCACGGATTGCAGCCCGGGGAGCGGCTGCCGCTGGACATAGAAGGGGCCACACTACCGGGGCATAAAGCCCAAGAGGCCTAGATTGGGGTTAGGACTCAGGGCCCAGCGAAATAGCCTTATTGGATGCTACTAGCCCAAGCCTATGGGTACACCGCCAACCCAACAGTGAAATCAGGAGGACGGCTGCCAAGACTGATATCCTGATCCTTGGCCACCAGCCAACGACAAAACCCGAGTGCGCGCGCAGAAAGATTGGGATTAAAAATCTTGGAAATATACTCAATACCGCGGAAATATACGTGAAAAAATACTCATTGTCACGTTATTGGCGTAGAGGCTATGACCCTTAGAAGGGCCGTTTTACGAGAGTTGTCGTAAGTCGTAGTCCCAAAATGAATTGAAGTCAATTCTTGCAAAGCGGATTGTGTAGCGGAGCACTTGGCGTATAAGGGCAGGAAACTGCCGTAGTTAATTTATTGTTGAGATCAGTATTCAAACTGGTTAATGTCAATACAGAACTTATTGCGCTTTGGGACACTGGCGGCTGCAACAATGGTTTTGAAGTGATTAGAATATGAAGTCGAGTGGCAGGCGAAGGATACAATGGCGACGCAACGTAGTGAGTGATGTCGATGAGCACAGTGAAGGCAGTGAGCAGTAAGTAGACAGGCAGCTAAGTAGCGGTGAGAGTGGCTTTAGCCGTGGCAGTACACAGTGGAGTACAGAGTGTGAACAGGCTGGCCCAGACAGAGGAGCGGTGGCGAGAGATCCCGGGTAGCAAAGTGACGTTGCGCGACGTCAAAATGACGTTGAAAATAGGTCAAAGTGTAACGTCAAAATGACGTCAATTCTGTCAATGTTTTTTACGTAATTTTGACCTAGATCTGTGACGTTGTTTTGACGTCAAAATGTACCGAAATTTTACCGTCTTTATTTAATATATTTAATGGCTTTTGAATGCACGAAATGACTGGTATGATGTCTTTTAAGAAAACAAATGTTGCTGGCTTTATGATTGATGGTTATCTTTGCATTCTGAAGTCAACTTTCTTTGAATGTGTGTAGGCAGTACATGTACCCATCTTATTTCTAGAAGCTAATAGCAGTGGCGTAGCTAGGAATTTCCTTCCGGGGGTCACAGTCACAGCGGCAACCAGGGGCGGGGTGCTAGGCCTCTGCGACGGGGGAGGGGGGCTGCTGCCTGTATTTGACCTGGATCAGCCGGCTGGGGGGGGGGGTCATGACCCCAATGACCCCCCTTGGCTACGCCCCTGGCTAATAGTTACATTTTTACCAGAAAATATTAAACAAGAATACATGCGGACAAAGCCTTATATTCTTCTCTTGTATACATACATATTGTAGACATTGGATTTAGAAGTTATTGTTACTTTTCTTCGTAAATTGTTATTTTAACACAAATTAAGTTGATGCTTGCATATGAAAATTTATGAAAAGGATGGTAATAAATTAAATTTTAAAGTTGAAAAATTTACAATAGCGCCAAAAACGACAGTACTGATATAACAGAATAGAATGTTGAAAACAATGTCATTGAAACAAATATAAGGATGAAAGCAGCAAACAACAGAACTGTAGAATAAATAAATAGAGAGTAGTTGCATATTGCTGCATATTGCCCAGTCTTTCACTCAGAAGATCTACATCAAATTCTTGATAGTCCTCAGTCTCTGAATTGGAGGAGACTGAATCAAATGGTGAATTGTTATCCTCTTCCTCAACTCCTTCCTCAAATTGACTAGCTGAGACATCCCTTCATGACAACCTGTTCCAATAAGCAGGGATAATGTCATCATAGGAATGAATTTTCTCCTCCTCATCTAGGAGTTGGAATTAGTATCATTGATGGCATATAGTAGCAATCTCTCCTGTCCTCTTCACCCAGGTGGTTATCTGAAATAGGCAGAAAAAAGTATATTCGGTTATAAAAAGATTTTGACTTATGCATTTGTACAGTTATATTTTATACATGCATCCATAAATTGCAATATACAAAACTATATTATACAAAAGTCTTTAGCCTTACTCTTAGTCTTAGAATTTCTATACATAGGGGCCTAATCCTATAAATCTTTTTACTTTTGTTCAGACTTTCTATTTAGCTAAAAAATCTGCTTAACCACAACTTAAACAATAGTGCCCTAGCAATGCTACAATAATGTCTAAAATATGTCTAAATATGATTAACAAGCTATAGGCTACTTGATGGGGCAAAACATTAATAAATATATGTTTTAATATAGAATATAGCTAAGCATAAGTTTGTTAAGGAAATTGTAGCTCTAAGAGTGTTAAAATGAGAAATTAGGGCCTACTAAAGATTTTAATGAGCTAGGGCCTAACTAGGAAACTAAAGTATATTTTAAATGCTATAGGCCTAACATGAACTTAGCATGTATAATAGATATAATGTCATTAAATGGCTGATTAGTAAAACTAAGAAACAAAAATATTAATTTCAAATCAAGTAGGCCTATGCCAAGCTTTTTTGTATGATAGAAATGCTAGAACAACTGCACCTTCCAAATAAAAATTTGAAATTGGATATTGGATATGATATCTAAGGTTGAATGATTATAAATATGATTAGGCTGAGAGTATGACTGATTTGAAAATCAAGCAGTTCTTTGCAAACTGTATGTATGTAGGAATTTGATTTCCAGACAATTATTATTTTGATAGGAATTATGTTTAACTCTAGTAGTTGTAATGAATGCAATACTTGTGGTAGGCCAGGCTATTATTACTGTATTTTTTCAATACAAACAGCAGTACTGATAGGAAATGGGGGAGAGAGAAAGTAGTAGAATTAAAATGAGCAACTATCTTATTAGCCAGCCAATTTAGCAAAGTTTGTATTAGTAGCTAAATCAGCCATGATTTGGATTGGTATTACTTTAGGTCATTCTATACCAAAAACATCTATTGGTATGTTTTATGGCAGCTGAAAATATTTCGAATAATATTCAACCAGGAGAAAGATGACGTTTGATATCATCGTGAAGGTGAAGTTTCATATAGCTGGTAACACTAGACTAACTAAATAAAAAAGAAACGCCACTTTTGATCTATACATAAAGCTCAATTTATCATGCAGCAAAATATTCAAATATACGATTTTAATAACACGTATTAACAAAATAAAACTGTAAAAAAACGAGCCTTACTTTTTACCTTACTTTTTTCAGTTTTATAAAAATCATTCAATCTACGTTATTATATAGTAATGCAGCATAGAAACGTCAAATTTTGGGTTCCATAATGAGGCTCTTCATATTGCTTGTTCTGGTTCTAGAACCAGAACCAATTTGTGAAGTATAACTTTTTATCTCCATAACTAGAGGGAGATACGTGCTATAAAGTTTTTATTATTGAATGACAATCGCCAAGAAGAAAGTGAAAATTGTGTTAAGTGAGGTTGTTAAGGCAGTCCAAACATTCAACAGAATTAAATAGTTATACTGCTGTTTTTCTTGGAAGATCCGAGCCGATTCTGATTCTGGAATTGGTAATATGAAAAGCCTCAATGACTAAAGTTTGACGTTGATTTTTCAACCTACTTTCAACGAATATTTTACGTTACTTCTTTGCACAAATACACAAGATAGGATATGCTACAAATGAAAAAAGAGTTAGAGAAGAACTCACTGGTGTAGCTAAAATAAAGTCATGAATAGCTAAAACAGTTAAACAAACTGAATTAGATACTCGTACATTAGCAGTGTAACAAATCCGCTTTTCAGTTATTTATTCATTTACTGTCTTTTTTAATTTCCTATTTAAATCGTCGTTATTCGTTAAACGTAAAGTTCGTTCGAAGTTTGAAGTATGTTTATGTTCGTTTTTCACGCTTTGATATATCACGCGCTTTCAAAAATACTACATCTTTTTACAAAAATCGCCTATTACTGTAGAGCTATCCTTAATTATACTCGATATTTGTTATTTTTGTTAATATCTAACTGCCTTTTCTGAATCGCATTCTAGAAGAATCGTTTTGCTTTAAGGTCATATATATACGTGTACGACATTGATTTTTTATTTTTCCCTGCTTAGAATCTTGTTATTCTGGATTATATTTAATTAACTCAAGCCAATATATTTTAAAGCTGAAATTTAAAGCAAGCTTAGCTCCAACACCTAATGGTAGATTGTAGTGTCCAAAATGTATTCTATTATATGCAACATGGCAAGTTCTTTGATGAGTAACTTTTTAAACTTAACCATGCCTAGCAAACATGTTCTTGGTGGAATTGTAATGTTAGTCTATATGTGTATATATGTTGTAGAATGATAAAATTAAAAGTAGATAAAATTGGTAAACATGTAAATGTATATGTTATACCTATATATAGTGCCATAGTCAGGAAGGTGGCAGTTTGGTCGGAAAATTCCGGCGCACACAAGCCCTTTTTGGGCACACAACGGCGCACAGCGGCGCACAGCGGCGCGCCACAACAGCGCACAGCGGCGCACTGGCGCACAGCGGCGCACAACGGCACACACCAGAGGACACCGGCGCATGGCGGCGCGGCGCGGCGGGCGCCGCGCCACATGCAGCGTTACCCTTGTGGCGATCCCATGTAACGATGTAAGTCGTTACTTGTTACAGTACACTATTCACTGTTCTATATAATGTAACACTGCATTCTACCAAAAAATAAAAAATAAAATAAAATATTTTCCTTTTCTTTTTACCTTTGTTTTTGCCATTTGCTTACTTTTTATGTTTGTTTTGTTTTAAAAATTAGAAATTAAATTAAAAATTTTTTAAATTTCTTTTTTCGGTTTAACGATCTCAATTTCTCATAGATAGCCCGTAACCGTCCCGTAATTGAAAATATTGGCGCACAAAAATTGTTGCTATGTTGTAAAAAAAGGTCTTTTATTGTCGCAAGGCAGGTAGTGGCGGGCGCACAACGGCGCACACGAGGGTTTTTGTGTCGGCGCACGGCGCACAATTTTGGAAGAGGCCAAAATTTGTTCCGGCGCACACTCTGCCACCTTCCTGACTATGGATATAGTGTACTATAGTATATAAAAAAGTGAAAAAGCAGCATAGAAAAATGAAAATAGATGCTTAGGAGACCAAATATTATTGTAATATACTTTCACATATTAACTGAAACTATATTATATGCCAATGTTAAGTGTTTTTAAATCTATGTATGCATGAAATGTGTACATATAAATGAAAAATAAAAAAATAACTATATATTAAAGCAAAAAAATCAGAAAATGCTCTATGAATTTAAATTTATTTTATTGTCTTCAGGTGTGACTATGATGGCTTGTCATTTTTTTATTTTGGTTTCCAAGAAAAATAAAAATTGATTTTGAGAATAAAGACCTGAATAAAATAAACAATATTAATAATTTTACTTCAGTCATTTCCAAAGAAAAACATGCAAATAGTACTTCTATAGCACAGAGAATAGTTGACAGAATAGTTAATATAAAAGTTGACAGAAAAGTTGATAGAATAGTTGACAGAAAAGTTAATAGAAAAGTTGACAGAAAAGTTGATAGAATAGTTGACAGAAAAGTTAATAGAAAAGTTGACATAAAAGTTAATGAAATAGTTGATGCAAAAGTTGACAAAGAAGTTAATGGAAAAGTTGATAGAAAAGTTAACAGAAAAGTTGATGCAAAAGTTAATGGAAATGTTTATGGCCAAAGTTATCCTTCTACTTTCTAAATCTGTAAATCTGTAAATTTGTAAATCATTTTAGAGGGCAGAGTGAAGTAGAAAAAATTATAGTATAATGTAGATACATATCTTATATCTAAAGCTGAGTGGATCGATCGACCGGCCGGGTTTAACGCGTATCTCCTCCTAAACGGCTGGCAACTCAAATGCGGGACTTATATATATCAATGCAGAATTTTCCTACGCAACAAATAGGCTATTTTAATGTTGAAATAGCCTTTCCAAAATAAAGTCAGTTAAAAAAGCAGAAAACTGTTTTCTTAACCTTCTTTGGCCACATTGCCTCTCCAGTGGAGGGGTAGTGGCATAATTGTAAAAACAACCACCCCAACCTCCTCCCGCGGGTTGCTGTGTTTTGGAGGGGTGGGTGACGCGTGTTCTGGGTTCAATGCTAATAAAACCCCTGCGTGTTGGGGGTGCAGTAAAATTTAATGATTCCCCCGGAATAGGGGGGTTGGTTTGGGCTGAGTGTACATAGCAATGTACTGTGTAAACAGATAGATAAGGACTGTGTCGAGATTCAATTGGTTTTATTATCGGCGTCTTTCAAAAGGCAATCCTGTGTATTAGCTGGGCAGTGAAATTCAATGAATAAACTTGCGAGCCTCTTACTGTAGCAGGCAGTGAATGTACACTCGATACTTCAATGCTTTAAATCAGGAAGTTCAAAGGCTAACTGTTTCTTGAGTTTTAAGCTTTGAGAGGAGAGAATTATATTGCTGGAAAGATCTTGCAACGCTGAGTTTGGGGATATAAGTTATTTGCTTTAAATATGAAAACAAAAAGCACAGCATTGAAAAAACGATTTCCGAGTAGATAGATAAGCGAGTAGAGATAAGAGATGAGAGAGAAGAGGAGAGATAAGAGAGAATTGAGAGAAGACAGGAGAGAAGAGATAAGAGAGAGAAGCGAGAAGAGAAAGGAGAGATAAGAAACATGCTATGATATTTCAGAGGTTTTATGGAGGATTTGGAAGATTTGGAAGATTTTTTGACGTATACCCAGACAAGTAAAAAGCATATTTTTATAAACTTCAGTTTCATAGTCTTGATTGACTGAAATTTGATAGAGATAATATTTTTTTAAATTGATGGATTGTAGCTTGGAGATGATATACGATGGATTGCAGTTTAACAAAGAGGATTTTGTATCTGTTTCATGGAGAGGATGAAATGGCTAAATGAAATGGAATAGAGAAAAGAGAAAAGGAAAGAGAAGATAAAAGATTAGATGAAAGAGAAAATGAACAGAGAGAATTAAAAGGGACAGATTAGAGAAAAGAAAAAGAGAATAAAGGCGAGAGAAGAGATGAGGGAATTGAGAGGAGAGGGGGGTAAGAGAGGAGAAAGAGGAGACAGGAGGGAGTAGAGCCGAAAGACGAGAGAGAAGAGATAAATGAGTAGAGATTAGGGGAGAGAGAGGAGAGAGAAGCGAGATTATAAGGGAGAGAGGAGAGGGGAGAAAGTAGAGAGATGAGTGAGCAGACAGGAGATAAAGGAGAGGAGAGAAAAGAGAGAAGAGATAAAAGAGGAGAGAGGAAAAAGTAGAGGAGAAAGTAGTGAGGAGAAAGAAGAGAGTAAATATGAGAGCGCAGAGAGGAGAGATAAGAGAGTAGAGATGAGAGATGAGAGAGGAGATGAGAAATGATAGATAAGCGAGGAGATGAGAGCAGAGAGGAGATAGGAGAGATTAGAGATGAGAGAGCAAAGAGGAGAGAGGAGACAGGCGAGAGTCAGTCTGGATGATGGCAGGCAGTCAGTTTTTGCAAACAGGTAAAACAACATGATTTTTGGGAGCTTAATAGAGGATTAGGAGAGGATTTGGACGATGGGATTCGTGTCATTGGATTCAGCTGATGGATTTCAGAAAATGAAATTCTGGCGATGGGAGTTCTTCCCCTTACTCCGCCAATGGAGGAGTTGGCCTCGTAATATACTAAATATAATACTAAGAAGGGGATCAAAGTGAAACAAAGTAGATCTCTTTATAGCCTTTACATCTCTTTTAAGTCAGTAGGTATTAAGCAGGCAACTAGCCATGGTTTTAGTGGTATACTATGATAATTAAGTTGCATGATTGCTTGAGTTATGAGTCTATTATATCTGTCCCACATTAACTGACCACTGACAAAATCTACCTACCTAAATGATAGGAGTAATAGTCAGACTTTTTGCTAGAGACAAATCTTTATAGTCATATCTTTTTGCACCAATTTGAATTGCAAATTTCTAAGAAAATAATTAAATTTTCAAAAGAAAAGATTGCCTGTAAGGCCTATATATTCTCTATCATCTAATTTATCATACTTTGATTTTTCTCAGTATTTAAAATACTTTTATATAATTAAAAAAGCAGAATGTTATTATCAAAGTTAGAAAAAATTATAAACAACATTTAATTTATTGATACTTGATATAGATAATATATCATCATTAAAATATTTTGTTTATAGCTTAGTGTTTTAATCTGAATAAATAATAAAAATAAATAAACTTTGTACTCATATTTAGCTTAAAGCTATAATAATGATTGTACTGCTCTTAGTCTTAGGCCATAGTAAATTAATTCTAGCTTATTTGATTATTGTTTCAAATATATACCTGTTTCATGACAAGTCTTAGACAATATATAATACAATATTGTGAGTTTATTATCGCGTGCTATATATTTTTAGGCAAAATGTGCATGTTATATTGCTTTATTTTATAAATTAATGGCTATATATAATATAGCTTGTGACAGCCTAACTGAGAATAAAGCCATCCACACAGAATTTATTGATTTTTATGTTGTTCACTTTATTTATTTGCAATTTAGACTAAGGCAGAAAAACACAGCCAAGGCCCTTTGCAGGCAGCATATGGAGAATTCTCAGTTAGGCTGACAGAAGGTCTAGTTAGCTGTGTAACCTGTATAAGCCAGAGCCAGATTGCCTTTGCAGCCATTGCCTCATCATGGATGCTAAAATGTTGCATAGGAAAAAACGCAAAATAATTAAATGAACTGCTGCATTGCATTGAGGTGCAAAGCATGGCACTGCCCCATGTGCCTCAGCCAATTAGAGGTGGTGCTCTTGGTTCCTTAGCAATGTCTAGTGCAGTGGCAGCCTGCAGTCCATTGCTGGCTGGCCGCCTTGATGCTGGCAGTGAGGACAGAAGTTTCACCAAATTGTCAGCCCAGACTCCGCTTGGTGAAACTTGTAGGTCACCGCTTCCAGAGCTGAAGTCACAGCAACAGCAGCAGCGGCCACCATCAGCCTCGCTACAGCGGCCTCGAACTCTTGACCTGCCTGGCTTGTCCGCTACTGTCAATCAACTGCCAGATGGTCCCGCACCATTGGCCGACACTGATGGCTGATTTTGATTAGCAAATCAGCGAATTCATATCAATCTTTTTATTGGTTTATGCCTTTATCTATCGAGAATGCATATTGAGATATGATTTTATTTGCTTGCTTTATAAATCATGATCTTAATGATTATTTTTTGCTGGCTTTTTCTCCAAGCGCCACATTTTTAATATTTGCATTCATTTTGTACTGACTTCGTCTGCCCATCGCTTCTTTGACTTGCTGGCTTGTGCAATGCTTGCTTTCTTCTTCAAGATTTCTTTTTTATTCGATCAACTGTGGAACAAGTTGTGAAAGGGTCCAGAAGCGTCTATATATTGTCAATCAATAAAGTATCGCCTATTCCGAACGAGTCTCATTATTTTTACTTACTTAACTACTATGAGTAGTGTTTATAGGACTAAGATGTAAATAGTTGCATTGAAAAGTATTTATTAGATTATTAGATAGATGCCAATTGGCTCAATGGTGAGTTGCTGAGATGCCAATTGGCTCAATGGGGAGTGGCTGAGATGCCAATTGGCTCAATGGTGAGTTGCTGAGATGCCAATTGGCTCAATGGGGAGTGGCTGAGATGCCAATTGGCTCAATGGGGAGTGGCTGAGATGCCAATTGGCTCAATGGGGAGTTGCTGAGATGCCAATTGGCTCAATGGGGAGTTGCTGAGATGCCAATTGGCTCAATGGGGGAGTTTCTGAGATGCCAATTGGCTCAATGGGGAGTGGCTGAGATGCCATGGCTCAATGGGGAGTTGCTGAGATGCCAATTGGCTCAATGGGAGTTGCTGAAATGCCAATTGGCTCAATGGGAGTTGCTGAAATGCCAATTGTCTCAATCGGGGGTTGCTGAGATTCCATGGCCAAATGGGGAGTTGCTGAGGTGACAAGGCTCAATGGGGAGTTGCTAAGGTGCTGAGTCTAGGTTGGCCACGAATTGATTCTTGATTCAGTCTGGCCCATATTTATCTTTTATCTATTCGAATGCTATAGCGAGCTGTCTAATTCATTTTGTCCGCCTGGAGAGACCTAACTAGCTAGTTTTTTAGTTTACTACTAGAATTCTTAACTTAAGTAGTGTATGTTAGCAAACTTTCATTCCATTGCAGATAACAGATTTCTGTGTCCTGTGCATCCCCAACCCTTGGCATGTCCGGCCCAACTTCGTTTCCCGACTTCCGACCCACTGAGCTGTCGTTGCTGTGCAGCGAGGCCGAGTCCCAGATGCAGCGCACTCTGAAAGGCTTGCACCAGGCTATTCTTGTCCGCCAGGCTGCACTCCGTCGGGCCGCCCGACGGAGCGCTAACGAGGGCGCGCAAGACAACGAAACTCCGGAGATGCGACGGCGTCGCCTCCTGGACGAGCTGCGGCACGGCCAGGCGATGGCCGAGCTGGCCGCCAGACAGGGCGACACCGAGGAGGCCGCCTACAGGGCGGAGCGGGAGCGCCAGCTGAAGGCTGAGTTAGATGAGGCTGAATCCGAGGCCAATCAACCGGACGGCGGTTGGGCTGTCGGCGTCGGAGTCAACAAAAATCTGCTGTCGGCCGCGTTCACCGAGGCGGTGGACGAATTTCAGACTCAACTGCTGGCGGAGCTGCGTCAGGCCGGCAGTGTGCTTGCCGAACAGGAGGTCAAGGAGCTGGCTGCTGATAGTAATCTGGGCTTGTAGGGCCTCTGCAGTCACTGTGCTTCTGGGCCATAGACTATTCGCTTCGTTGTGCAGTCTGGCCTATAGACTATTCACTTCCTTGTGCAGTCTGGCCCATAGACTATTCACTTCCTTGTGCAGTCTACTTCTTGGCCATAGACTATTCTCTGTGTACATGCTTGGGCGAAACCTTGGGATTCACCCGGCCGTTTCTATTGGCAACACACGCATGTGAGTCGCTATTGGCTGAGAGCAGTCACGTGACTACTGTTCTGTCCAATAGCGACTTACATGCGTGTGTTGCCAATAGAGACGGCCGAGTGAATCCCAAAGTTGCGCATGTATGTCTGTGTAGTTTGGCCCATTGACTATTCACTTCCTTGTGTGTGCAGTCTGGCCCATAGATTATTCACTTCCTGATGCAGTCTGGCCCATAGACTATTCACTTCCTTGTGTGTGCAGTCTGACCCATAGATTATTCACTTCCTGATGCAGTCTGGCCCATAGACTATTCACTTCCTGATGCAGTCTGGCCCATAGACTATTCACTTCCTGATGCAGTCTGGCCCATAGACTATTCACTTCCTGACGCAGTCTGGCCCATAGACTATTCACTTCCTTGTACAGTCTGGCTTATGTGTAGTATGGGCCATAAACAAGTTATTCTAATTGATTTCTGAATTAAAGACTACTCTCTATGGAGTGTACAAGATTTACTTATAAAATACGTACGCAAGTCTATCAACCTGTAATTTTTCCCTTATTGATATTCTTTCAAAATGGAAAAACCGGATTTTTATGATCGTTTGTAAGTTTTAATGACTCTTTATGTTATAATCTTAATGGCATTCTAAATATATATTGTACTTTTGAGTAAGTGCGATTGAAAGCTGAATTATGCAGAATTCCTAGACTGAATTCCAGGAAATTTTAGACGTATGACACAAATCAAATTCTCAAATGTGTCTCATTTCATTTCTCTTTTTCATTTCATGTATTCTGTCAAGTTCATGAATTTTGAGAAGGAAATAATGAGTGTACGCAAAGCGGGAGAATACGCTGCAGCTCTCATGAACAGCTCAGCCAATGGCAACGGAAATGGGCTTTCGGCTTTAATAGGTTATAAATCTCTATACTCGTGCTCAGTGTAGTACGCAGGCGAACTCCTAAAATCATCAGTAGTAAATTTCCGTCATAAAATGCGCCTGCTCATGCGATGCCCTACAGTGTTTCTTCTGATGGTTTTGCAGCTGCTGTCGTTTAAGTTGTCGACTGCTTCGGCTCTGGCCATCCCAGCTGGTGCTCTGGCCAGCAATAAGTCTTCTCTGCTGCCAGCACGCTACAGTCCGAGCGATGCCAGGTTAGATGGTTGCTGACTGCATTAGGGCTGCCATTACATTTAAGGAGTGCCAGCATCAGGGCTGCCATTACATTTGAGGAGTGCCAGCATCAGGACTGCCATTACATTTGAGGAGTGCCAGCATCAGGGCTGTCATTACATTTGAGGAGTGCCAGCATCAGGGGCTGTCATTACATTTGAGGAGTGCCAGCATCAGGGGCTGTCATTACATTTGAGGAGTGCCAGAAGCAGGGCTGCCATTACATTTGAGAAGTGCCAGAAGCAGGGCTGCCATTACATTTGAGGAGTGTCAGAAGCAGGGCTGCCATTACATTTGAGGAGTGCCAGAAGCAGGGCTGCCATTACATTTGAGGAGTGCCAGCATCAGGGGCTGTCATTACATTTGAGGAGTGCCAGCATCAGGGGCTGTCATTACATTTGAGGAGTGCCAGAAGCAGGGCTGCCATTACATTTGAGAAGTGCCAGAAGCAGGGCTGCCATTACATTTGAGGAGTGTCAGAAGCAGGGCTGCCATTACATTTGAGGAGTGCCAGAAGCAGGGCTGCCATTACAATTGAGGAGTGCCAGCATCAGGGCTGCCCTTATACATGTACATCTATAGCGTTTCTCTCGTATAAAAGGCGAATTATATTTAATAGCAAAATATTAGGATACTGTTAGTTGGGCGTCTAAAGCAGACGAGCCAGATGGATCTTAATATATCAACATATAGTATTAGACGCTCGTATAGAAATGTATAAATTTCATTTCACTATTGAAATTCACTAGTAAACCAAGAATGTCCGGCAATGGACAATATCAAAGGTTTGATAAATCTTTTACCTGAGGAATTAGGGAAACACACGGTGTCGATTTTCACCAATTAACTTCCTCCGAGCGCCTTCTACAGACACTGACAGCCTGCCGTTACGCCGACGACACGAGGACAACGTGTCGTCATCTTGCAAAGCGTCGATATCGCAGATCGGGATGATAGAACCCGATTCGGTGCAAAATTGTTTATTACAGTACACCTGCCCTAATGGCCAGATGTGCAACTGACAGCTCAGCCGCAGCTATTGCGCGGCGCATCTGAAGGCTGCGTACGGCTGTTCAGTCTAAGGACTGGGGGGTCGCCACACACACCCTCAGTTACCCCAGCTAATGCTGGCACCCATTTTACAGCTGGGTGAGCTGCAGCAATGCAGAGTTAAGTGTCTTGCTAAGGATACAAATTGTTTCGAGTGGTGTCGAGAATCGAACCCCCGACCTTTGAGTCGTGAGTTCAGCGCCCTAACCAGGCTTCAAGTGCACCATTGCTTTGGTGCAATGCATTCTGCAGAAATTAGTTCAGAAACAACAAACAAGTTCACAAACTTGCAGACGCGGTGGACAGCTCCTTCAACAGTTTCTGTTCAGTCTGTCCGACTGTCTGTCGGCCAGCGCCTGTCTGGATCAGCTGAGCGCCGCCCTCGAGACAGCCGCCGCCGCGTCAGCCACAGCCGACGACGCACTGTCGCAGACGAGGCCGGCTGTGAAGCAGCTGACCGGGCCGGCTGCTGAGGCGTTTCGCCGGCGCGCCAATCAACGCCGTCTGCTGGTGTTGCTGCCGCTCTGCTTGGGCGTCTGCCTGGCCTGCCTGCTCGGCCTCTGGTGCTGCGCCTGGATAAAGCGGGACATCAGGAACCACGATAATAAGATTAACCACATCCTCAGCGATAGGTGAGAATACGAGTATTGGAAAGATAAATGGTCTCTTCAGTGTCTTCAGTTCCAAGTCTCTACAGTTCCAAGTCTCTTCAATTCAAAGTCTCTTCAGTTCCAAGTCTCTTCAGTTCCAAGTCTCTTCACTTCCAAATCTCTTCAGTTCCAAGTCACTTCAGATCCAAGTCTCTTCAGTTCCAAATCTCTTCAGTTCCAAATCTCTTCACTTCCAAGTCTCTACAGTTCCAAGTCTCTTCAGTTCCAAGTCTTTTCAGTTCCAAGTCTCTTCAGTTCCAAGTCACTTCAGTTCCAAATCTCTTCAGTTCCAAGTCTCTTCAGTTCCAAGTCTCTTCAGTTCCAAGTCTCTTCAGTTCCAAGTCTTTTCAGTTCCAAATCTCTTCAGTTCCAAGTCTCTTCAGTTCCAAGTCTCTTCAGTTCCAAGTCTCTTCAGTTCCAAGTCACTTCAGTTCCAAGTCACTTCAGTTCCAAGTCTCTTCAGTTCCAAGTCACTTCAGTTCCAAGTCTCTTCAGTTCCAAGTCTCTTCAGTTCCAAGTCTCTTCAGTTCCAAGTCACTTCAGTTCCAAGTCACTTCAGTTCCAAGTCTCTTCAGTTCCAAGTCTCTTCAGTTCCAAGTCACTTCAGTTCCAAGTCTCTTCAGTTCCAAGTCACTTCAGTTCCAAGTCTCTTCAGTTCCAAGTCTCTTCAGTTCCAAGTCTCTTCAGTTCCAAGTCTCTTCAGTTCCAAGTCTCTTCAGTTCCAAGTCTCTTCATTTCAAGTCTCTTCACTTCCAAGTCTCTTCAGTTCCAAGTCTCTTCAATTCCAAGTCTCTTCACTTCCAAGTCTCTTCAGTTCCTTTGCAGATAATTTAGATGCAAATTAGAGGCAAAGGACGTCTTCAGAGGATCTTAACTATAGCTGGTAAATCTACCTTCTAAATGCCATGCTGCATTGGGAAGAAGCTCGGGAGCAGGTGACTTTTCATGACAGCCTTTGCAGGTTTGCGCTCCAAAATCAAGCCTATTTATAATGCCTCAACGGATTGGCTCATGATTGCTACCTTTAGTCTGCCCCTTTAATTAGCAAAGCTTTTTCCATACAGAAATCCTATTGTCTTATAATTAAGTCAGAACAGGACAGGTAGGCAAACGAATGCATCTGAAGGGTATATGGGAGGAAAAACTTCGTTGCTAGGCGTTTTCAGTTTGTTCCCTTCGCAGCTACATGTAGCTTGCCTCTTCACCTGTCCATAAAACAAAACTTAAGTGGAGGGGGAGGGGACATTCCCCTTGGCTTCCCATTTGGCAGCAGTAGATTTGTTCGTGCCCATAGACATAGACGGAAAAGGCAAGCAAGTTGATGATTTGGCCATAGACATCGGCACAAAGAAGGGTGTCACCAGCAACCTCTGTCGCTGAAATCATGCTTAACCCCAAGACTGCGGATTGCCTGCTCTGCAGGTCATGGTCTCATATCTATGGTCTGCGGCTCAATTTGCTGCTGATATGTGAAAACATTTCTAATGAGTCTTAGTTTGCGGCTGTGGCCTGCAGAGCAGGCCATGAAAAATTCGGTTGTTTTAAGTAACTTTTTTGTTCCTTTTAACATCTGATTTTTTCTATACTATGGCGCAACAGGGATACTAAACGAGTTATGAAATGTGAATATATTTTCTCAACAGTCATTGGAACAGTGAACAAAAGTTCAAAGGCATGGTGAAAAATTTACGAAAACAAGTAATACGAACAAGTTTAAAATAATATGCGAGTAATTCAACAACGACCAACAAACATCGATAACACCAAGTACGAGTAGCAGTCATAGGCATAACAGCAGGTGAGTCAGAATTTAACAAATAGTTAAAATTAATTTTGATTGGCATGCCAATCTCCGAAGCAGGGCACAGCGCAAAGACCTGGATTTCCCTGGCAGTGATCGCAGCAATAGACAGTTTTCTTGACTCGGCCACTCTTGTAACAATGTCTGCAACGCTTGGCTGGCCGAGCCTGGGCACCTGTTGGCCGGAGGCGCTTCAGGAGATGCTGCTGCCTATTGGGTCCTGTGCCAGGCTGTGCTTGAATTTGCCGGCTCCGTGCAGGTCCGGTAGTCTGGATGAAGCCCTTGATGCTTAATTCCAAGAACTTAAGGAAGTCGTACGAGCCGCCACGGGACTGGTACACAACCCAACCGTTTCTGACAAGGACCAAGAAAAAGTGGGCCCCTAGCTTGGCAAACCACTTTTGTGTCCTTCTGTTTGGGCTATACGGCTGTAGGCCCGAGTCCAGCTTATCAACACCGCCCATAAAGCTATTGTACGATGTTGCTGTTAGAGGCTTGAGTTCGACAACTTCCTGATTTCCTTGAATGGTGCGGTGAACATGTTGAATGGCGGCGGCATTTTTGGTGTCAATAAAATACACCGTCTTTGTACCAGATGCCTTTCTGACGACGTACTTCACAGCAAGTACACTGCCGCTTCGCATGAAGGCACAGCCTGGAGCGGGCACGGCCAGATCTCTCAATTCAACGGGGACACCGCGGTTTGCACGCACTGTGCAGGTCAGCAGTGTGCCGTGATGCAGCAGGTAGTCTGCTAGGCGATGCGATCCGAACCAGCTGTCGCAAACGACATGGTAGCCAAGGTCCAGTACATATCGGCATGTCTCAACCAGCACCTTCTCGCTCATCGAAAGTCCTTCACATCCCAGATCTTGACCAAACTTATCATTCTCGACTCTGCTCGAATGCAAAAGAAAGTTGCAAACATAACCTGTTTTTGCCTCGCACAAGCAATAAATTTTAATGCCATACCGCGCTTTCTTTGCTGGAATATATTGGCGGAACAGTACTCTTCCTCTGAACAGCACCAGTTCTTCGTCTACGCTTAGCTCCTTCTCTGGCATGTACACGTTCCGGCAGATCCGCGACACACAGTTGATGAAGGGCCTGGCCTTAGCCAGAGGATCAGCGGCGTCAAAGTTGGAGCAGTCATAGAAGCGTAGTAGACTGCTGATCTGCTGAAACCTGTCTCTTGGCAGACATGCTTGCTGCTGGAAGAATGGCGTAGAATAGAAGTCGCTTTTAGACCAATAGTGGGTCACTTCCGGTTTTTTTACTACTCCCATATAAAGGGACATTGCGACGAACTTTGAAATCTCATTTACAGTGACATCCTTCCAGCTGGAAAATCGCGATGGTAGCTGTTCATCCTGAAGATCTTCGAACTCGCGCCACGCTCGAGCATTCGTCCAGTCGCACAGCTTCTGTAGCAATTCGGGTGTCAGAAACATTCGGCTGAAAGCTACTGGATCTTCGTCATCGTTCTCGGGTTGCGGCAAATCCGGATTGACACCTGGCATGCCAAGGAACTCCGGGTCCTGGTTCGGCTTCTGATCTTGGCCAGGGTGGCATGCATGCCAAACATTGGTTGCACCATGGGCAGCGGCCAAGCCTTCATCTACCTCTTGCATTTCCATGCCTCCTTGTTCGGTTTCGTCCTCATCATCAGTGAAAAAACTGTCGTCTCCTTCTTCAAACTCGGGATCAGTATCAGTATCAAAATGCTCCGCTTGAGCCATAATGACGATAAATAGTGTTAAAAAATTGAAAAGGACGTTAATAGAAACTGCTCTAGCTTAAAAAATGAGCCACAAGCTGTACAAATACAATCCAAAAGTTTCAAAGACTAAATACTCAGTAGGAGCTGCTACCGCAAACTAAAGACATGTCAGCCAAAGATTAAAAAATGTTCATGGCCTGCAGGACAGGCCAAGCCGCAAACTGTGTCTATGGCATAAACTCATCAACGCAGTCTAGGGGTTAAACACAGATCAGACTTACCAACTTGCTCGCTTTTTCCCGTCTATGCAATGTGTTCGTATTGCATCGAGAGGTTGTCGATGGCTTATGGCTCGTATCCAGCTCCTGTATTTTTGTGTTCAAGCCTAACTGGAATCCTGGATGTATCCAGCACCGCCCGATTGTCCATCCCTAGCGAGCTCCGGCTGGAGTACATCGCCGAACTGGACGCTCGCGAGCAGCAGACTCTGCGAAAGCTGCGACTTGCCTCGTCGTTCATCCTGCCGGACAGCTGCGCCGGAGCGTGCATCCGCGGCGCCGACGCCGACGCTCAGAGCAGCTGCGACTCCGCTGTACGGCGACAGCGTCGACGGTCCCGACGCCTGCGCCCGCTGCCGGCCCCGGCCAGCTGGGACCCGTCGGCGGCCTCCAGCCCGGTCAGCGTCGCCGACGCTCCTCGATCGAAATCCAGCCAGCAATTGACGATGCCAGCCAGCTTGTCGGCTGCTGTACAACGCGGCGGCACCGTCGGCAGCCGGCTCTGCGTTCACGGCGAGATGTCGCACCGACGCCGGGCCTCCGCCGCTGCCAGCCCGTCGGCCGTCATCCTGGCGATTAGCGACTCAACCGACAGCGATCGAGGCAGCGGCGGCGGCGTCGGCGGCCGCGACAGCGGCAGTGGCGATGACAGCAGTCGGTTCTGCCACTCACTCGGCAACATTCACTCCAGAGGAGCTGCCATCGTGACGACTGCCGCCCCTGATCCGTCCGGATCCGCTGCTATTTACTTTGCCGTGCCGTCACTGCGGCAGGCGTCACCAACGTTAGCCGAGTGACAAGCCGGTCGTTTGCTTCAAACGTTTACCGGAGTACCGAGGCACTGTACTGATCCTGTACTGTACTGATCTTGTACTGTACTGATCTTGTACTGTACTGATCTTGTACTGTACTGATCTTGTACTGTACTGATCTTGTACTGTACTGATCTTGTACTGTACTGATCTTGTACTGTACTGATCTTGTACTGTACTGATCTTGTACTGTACTGATCTTGTACTGTACTGATCTTGTACTGTACTGATCTTGTACTGTACTGATCTTGTACTGTACTGATCTTGTACTGTACTGATCTTGTACTGTACTGATCTTTTACTGTACTGAACTTGTACTGTGCTCATCTTGTACTGTACTCATCTTATACTGTACTCATCTTGTACTGTACTCATCTTGTACTGTACTCATCTTGTACTGTACTCATCTTGTGCTGTGCTCATCTTATACTGTACTCATCTTGTACTGTACTCATCTTGTACTGTACTGATGATTGATGACTGTATCTCTGCTTTGGCAATAGCATATACAGATGATATTTATTAGATAACATTTTATCTGTCGGTATAGTGCCGCTACAGTCAGCAAACAAACAGACTGTCCTTACAGTATCCCCCAGACAGTGTCCCTAGACAGTGTCTCCCTGACAATATTCTCAGACAGTGTCTCCCAGACAATATCCCTCAGACATTATCCCTCAGACAGTATTCTTCAGACAGTATCCCTCAAACAGTATCCCTCAGACAGTATCCCTCAGACAGTATCCCTCAGACAGTATCCCTCAAACAGTATCCCTCAGACAGTATCCCTCAGACAGTATCCCTCAAACAGTGTCCCCAGACAGTGTCCCCAGACAGTGTCTCCCAGGCAGTGTCTCCCAGACAGTGTCCTCCAGACAGTGTCCTCCAGACAGTAACTCTCAGACAGCGTCCCCCCCAGACAGTGTCTCCTATAGACAGTGTCCCCTAGACAGTGTCACCCAAAGTGTCCCCCAGAGCTTATTCAACACAGTGCCCCTAACCATAAAACAACATATTTAGGTATGTTATTGCTAGTTATTCAATGTTTGTTTTCAGTAAATACACTGCAGTTGCCAGCTTGAAAGCTTACTTAGAATATTGCAATACATGGTAACTCACAAGCAATTTTTTAAGTGTAAAAAGTGAGTGAAATGCAAATTAAGAAAAATGTTTGCTGACTTTGGAATATAATGGTTATATGCTCTACTAACTCAGGGTTCAGAATTGGCCCCGGTCTTCTACTCGTGTTTAATTCGTGGTTGTATATTTGTTTATAATAATAACGTTAAGATTATGGTGGTTTGTAACAAGTTTAATATTGCAATAGCATTGACAAGACTGGGTGGCGGGCTTCAACTGAACTTCATTTTGAATTGCCTCGCCCACACCAACTACACTAAAAGCGTGTAATCCTTGAATTCAATATAATTTTTTAGGCAGTTAATATCCGTATGTGACTACTTAAAATAGGGAATATCAAATTTGCTATATTGCTATTAGTTTTTACTTTAACAAAATCAAATCACGCCAAAACTTACCACAATTATGTTATTAAAAAGTTTTTGTTTAGTTTCAAAACGAATTTCTTGCTTTAGTTACCGAATAAAAAAGAAATCGATTGTCAATACTGAATTTTGGCGCGATATTGGTTTTTCAAAAACTTGTTAAATTATTGGACAATGTTAGATTGCTCAGTTACTCCCATGCTAAAAATAGTTTTTAAACAAAAGTTAAGTTAAACAAATAAACAGAAAATATTATGTGAATGCTAAAAACTAATGACAGAGTTTCCTTGAGAAAAAAAATAAACGGAAACAGACAACAGCGGTCCTTCTGTTCGAGTAAACGAAATGTTTTAAGAAGCTGTAAAATTTGTAAAATTGGATTATTATCACAATTGATAAATACGATTAGCTATAGTTCGAGTACAACACTATAAAACACCAGTGTTTGATTAGGAGTCACGAGCTACACACAAATACTACTCGGATTTTTCATAAATCGGCCTCAAAAAGAGCTTATATTATGCATCGCAAAAAGTACAAACAAAAACTCAGAAAAGTTAAAATGTCGGTAAATCAGTTAAAACAACTTTTAGATGCTAACTAAAAGCAAAACTTAGCAAAGCACGCGTCGCCTCTAGGAGCGTCTAAATTCTAAACTATTACAATTAATAATGGCTGCAAAATGCAACAAAAATACATAGAAAGAACTAATACACTGGAACATTTTGTTATTGTGCTTAGCAAAGTCTTCAAGCCGGAAAAAACTAGAAGTTTTGTTTTAACGGTTGCTCACTTATTTAAAACAATTAACTGCTCAGGAAGTTTTGCTAAGCACAATTCTGAACTGAGGTTACCTAATAGGGTAGTAACAACAGCAATAAAATAATTGAGCCTTTGCAAGCTACTGCACTGTGACACACAGCCTATTATAGCAACTAGCTAGTGGGACCAATTTATAAATAATAAAAAATTAAGCGACTAGAACGACAACAGAAACCGAGTTTCTAGCACGAAAATTCCTAGCAATTAACTAATAAATTATTAATAACCTTTGTCTAAGCTTGAAGAGCGGTAAAATACCAGAAATTGGGGTTAACGACAAAATTGGATAAAAATTGTTTCCATCGTCTAACCCGGAACTGCATCGACTTAGTTCATCCCCCTTTCCCCCTAAATTTCTCGCGGGTTCTAATTATTATAAAAATGACAAAAACCGCAGAAAAATCCCACAACTATATTCCATTGGACCTTTGCATTCGAATGCTGTTAGTCTTGACAACAGTCCCCAATAACCTGTTTTGCCTTTTAACATGTAGTTTTATTCTTTGACTATTTGGACTTTTAATAGCCGCCCTGCTGGTACTGGCTGCCAGCTGAGAGATCTCCGCCGTAGTGCTGCTGCTGCTGCTGCTGCTGCTGGAAGTCACCGCCATGAGCGAATGGAGGCTGTTGTTGTTGCTGCTCCTGCTGCTGCTGCTGCTGCTGCTGACCACTTCCAATCTGATTCTCAATCTGAATAGAGGAAACAAAGCTAGTAGATTTATTCTGTTGCTAAGGGATATCAGTGTGTTGCTAAGGGAGATCAGTGTGTTGCTAAGGGAGATCAGTGTGTTGCTGAGGGAGATTTAGTGTGTTGCTAAGGGAGATCAGGGTGTTGCTAAGGGAGATCAGTGTGTTGCTGAGGGAGATCAGTGGGTTGCTAAGGGAGATCAGTGTGTTGCTGAGGGAGATCAGTTGTGTTGCTAAGGTGGATCAGTGTGTTGCTAAGGCGGATCAGTGTGTTGCTAAGGGAGATCAGTGTGCTGCTAATGGAGATCAGTGTGTTGCTGAGGGAGATCAGTGTGTTGCTAAGGGAGATTAGTGTGTTGCTATGGTGGATGCAGTGGGGCGCCAGTGTGGGGCTAATACAGTGTATTTAAGAATACAGCAGATTTTTGTTAAAGCTTTCAGCACAGATCTCAAACGGTCACCTGGTCGGCAGTGTCGAAGGCGCCCTCGGCGCCCTGGCGGTACTTGAGGAACGCGAAATAAGTCAGGCCGGCCATGGAGGCCACAGAGAAAAAAGCGAAAGCGATGCTGGCCCGAACGTTGGACCTCTGCCAGGGCTGCACTCCGATGGTTTTCAGCCAGAGGGAGGACGTGTTTGACCACTTGTTAGCCATGTAGCAGAAGGCCACGAAGTATAGAAAAGTCCACGCGGCTGTGTGAGACGGGCAAAATATGTTTGATTGTTGTTAATGGTTATATTTCAGCTAAATTATATACGATACGTTACTGATTACTGATTATATGTAATGTTAATTACATAGTCCCATTATAACTTCCCACAACATCCCAAACCCCACACAGCATCCCACATCACACAGCATCCCACACTCACACACAGCATCCCATACCCCTCACAGCATCCCACATCACACAGCATCCGACACCCCACACAGCATCCCACACCCACACACAGCATCCCATACCCCACACAGCATCCCATACCACACACAGCATCCCATACCACACACAGCATCCCATACCACACACAGCATCCCATACCACACACAGCATCCCATACCCCACACAGCATCCCACATCACACAGCATCCGACACCGCAAACAGCATCCCACACCCACACACAGCATCCGAGACCCCAAACAGCATCCCACATCACACAGCATCCCATACCCCACACAGCATCCCACATCATACAGCATCCCATACCCCACACAGCATCCCACATCACACAGCATCCCATACCCCACACAGCATCCCACATCACACAGCATCCCACACCCCAAACAGTATCCCACACCCACACACAGCATCCCAGACCCAAAACAGCATCCCACACCCACACACAGCATCCCAGACCCCAAACAGCATCCCACATCACACAGCATCCCAGACCCCAAACAGCATCCCACATCACACAGCATCCCACATCACACAGCATCCCACATCACACAGCATCCCAGCCATCATGCCACCAGTAAAAGCACCGCAATCCGAGCTTACCAGAGAAGCCCATATCGGCGATCACAAGCAGCCTGCGGTGCTGCACAGAGGACAGCTTCTCAAACAGGATGTCACCGAGCAGAAACACCATGCAGCCTAGGAAGGCGACCACGCCAGTGAATACGCCAAAGCCGCAGGCGTTCTTCTGCCCCATCATGATGCAGATGTTCTCCACATAGGCTCCAGAGCTGATGCAGCCAAAAACTATGATGGCAAAGAACTGCAATGGTCATAGACAGGCAAAGGTGGTGCGCCAGGCTTAATATTCAGTGACTTCAGTCTCATCAATTGGCATATGAACAAGTATTTTTTTGAACAATATGTTTAAAGTAATAGGCTTTTGCTGATTCATTTGCTAGTTGACAACATCATTCAACATCATGATTTCAGAAAGTATTTTTTTAACTATTTGTCTTTATTTAGTGCTTCATTAACAATAGTGCTGAATCAGTCCTAGAGTGAGTGAATGAGGATTTGTAAAATCTTTTTGTCCTTCAACACTTAAATTTTTAGATGTTTAGATGTTTAATATTGACCAATAAAAATAATTAATTTTCAGTGAGCAAAATTTTGGTTGAATAAAGCTATAGTTAAAAAATTTATATTTTGAATATCCTGCAACTGCAAGCTATACCATATAAATATTCTTAATAAGACTTTGTCTCCAGATTCAGTTGGAATAAATATTAGAATGAATTTCCACGCTTCATCTTTTTCCTTAAAAACTAAAAACATAGCTCAAGACTAATATAAAAACTACAAAACATTTCATTGACTGTGTTAAATCTGTAAGAGAAGGCTCAAATAGGGCATTATATATAGTACGAAACGATAATATAATCTTACCCAGGAAAGAAGACGCAGGATAGAAGTAGGACGTTTAACGAATTCGATTGGATTAAAATTATATCCAAAGCCCTGAGCTTTGCCAGCTCCATAAGCACCACCACCGTCCATTTCTTTCTTGGATTGCTTAAGCCTTTTCCACTGGCGAAGCTATAATTTAACTCAAATTTATATATCGGTCTATTATCCGTGTTTAAAAAAAGCCTTGTTTTTATTTTCACGTCCCAAATTAACAATTTTATACTAAACTATTACAGTGGAACCGTTGTTTATTAAAAATCTAAAGTTTGCAGCTTAATTTTAGTTACCACTCTCTCCTCTGTAGTTTTAATAAATTTTAACATTTCTTCATTGTATACCCATGTTAGTTTCGGCATTTTTAACATCGTAGAAGTTTCTGAATTTTTTTCTATAATGGGCGCTGATAAAAGCAAGGGGCTTCAAAATTTTAAAATAGGGTCCAATGTTTTTATGTTAGGGATACGTGTAATGTAACTAATGCTTGTGCTAAAATATTTCTGACTTTTTTAGGATATCAACTTTGAAAGAATGGCTTAAGTTGAACGAAAAACATTTTTTAGAATTTAAACTGTTCCAGGATTCGTCGGGGCGATTGCGAAACTCGTATATTTTGGTTTAATAAACTTAAACTTCTGACTGATACGAAATCTACATGCATATATTTTAAAGATAATAATTTCCTTTTGAAACCTGTTTTGTCCAGCGTTTTTTAACTAGATAAGCATTTCATCAGCATTTTTATTGAAACTTTGCATTTATTTTTTTGTTTATATTTCAGCAGAGTCTGCACTATTGCAAAAAATAGCACCTAAGAGTATTCCTAATTAGGCCAAATGCAAAACTATATTCAAATTAGTGCCTGCAGGTTTTAGTGCAAAAGAATACTTCTTACTATTTATTAAATTTTGGCTCCCTTTTTACTACTTCTAAGCTGATGTCTTATTTGGTAAAACATTTCCAAGTAAAAACCTTGTATATCTATCAATCAAATTGACCTCCACCATGGACATACATGACATTGCTTATTTGGTAAAACATTTCCAAGTAAAAACCTTGTATATCTATCAATCAAATTGACCTCCACCATGGACATACATGACATTGCTTATTTGGTAAAACATTTCCAAATAAAAACCTTGTATATCTATCAATCAAATTGACCTCCACCATGGACATACATGACATTGCTTATTTGGTAAAACATTTCCAAGTAAAAACCTTGTATATCTATCAATCAAATTGACCTCCACCATGGACATACATGACATTGCTTATTTGGTAAAACATTTCCAAATAAAAACCTTGTATATCTATCAATCAAATTGACCTCCACCATGGACATACATGACATTGCTTATTTGGTAAAACATTTCCAAGTAAAAATCTTGTATATCTATCAATCAAATTGACCTTCACGATGGACATACATGACAATGCTTTGTTAAAGATTTTGCTCGTACAATGTTTATGCAGAGCCTGAGTATAGAGCCTAATCAAACTGAAAGTTTAAAGTTTTAATCTCTTCAGCAAAAAATGTCATCCCGCGCCGAATGTAAAGCCTTGGACCTTCGAATTGTCGGCCTGGTTTCCGACATGAAATTCCACGTGGCCAAGAACTGCGCCGCCGACTTGGAGAAACTTGTGCAACCGGAGCGCCGTCTGGTGCTGAGCGTCACCCCGCTGCTGGAATTCGAATGGGCCGACTTTATTCGCCAAACTGTGCGCGAGGCCGGCGGCGAATTCTGGACCTTCGACGATCAGGCTGCGGTCTTCCTTGACGGCCAGCTGCGCGGCAGTGCCCAGTGGCTGCTGCAGTGGGCCATGGAGACCTACGGCTACGAGGACTTCCGGCCGCTGCCGCTCTACCGGACCCTCACCGAGGACGCCTACGCCGACGAGTTCAAACGACGCGGCCACGACTTTGTCTACCTGGACATCTCCATCGCAGGCGAGCCGGCCGGCCGACTCGTCATCGAGCTGTTCAAGAGCGTGGCGCCCAGGACTTGCGAGAATTTCCGACAGCTTTGCACAGGCGAGCGCGGCGTCTCCAAGCACAATCCAGTCGAGCAGTTCGACCTGTGCTACCGGAAGTCCATCTTTCACCGGCTGGTGCCAGAGGGCTGGATCCAGGGAGGAGGTGCGCTGCACTATATCATCATATTTATTGTTCGCTAGTAAATCTTTTAAATGATTCACCGATACTAATTCAAGTAGTGATGAATTTTTTAAGGCATTTTGCCGAGTCGAGTAATACGCACAGACACACTCACACAGGAGTGTACAGCTGCCCTGGTTTTATTTAACGTTAAGCATGTACACTTCACTGTGCTTTGGGGCTTGGTCCTCAAGGGCGTTAATTGCACGAGCAGAGCCAAGCCGATTCCGATTTAGCCCCAAATTAATGTAACTGCAATTGGGGCCGCTGACACATCGGAGCCCGTATATATAAGAAAGCAACGCGCAAAATAGGCATTTATCGATTCTATACTTTTAGTCAATGGTAGCTAGTATAAGTGAATTACGCAATATAATAAAAAGATGAGAATAATAGTGTGCGTTACTATTAGTAGTATAGTAATTATATTACTATAATTTTAAAGTTTTTTGACATTTAAAATAAAAGGTTGAGAATTTAATAACATATTGAATAATAAATGTATTAAAATCCTTAATCCAGACATCTGGTACGGCAAGGGCAACGGCGGCGAGTCAGTCTACGGCGAGACATTCGACGATGAGAACTTCATCCTGTCGCACGATCGCCGAGGCGTGGTCGGCATGGCCAACCGCGGGCGGCACACCAACGGCTCGCAGTTCTTCATCACGCTGAAGTCCTCCCGCTGGATGGACACCAAATTCGTGGCATTCGGCCGCGTTGTTGAGGGCTCCGATGTTCTGGAACGGATGGAATCAGTGGGGACCGTTAATGAGAGGCCGCTGGACGAGATTCAGGTGGCCGACTGCGGCGAGTTCGTTCCCAATTTGGCGCGGGATTGATAGCGCCCGGCTGCGACCGCTATGGACGGAAGTGGGTCTGGGTGTAGGACTGAGGAGGGGATCTGGGTGTGGGACTGAGTAGGGTCTAGCTGTGGGACTGAGTAGGGGTCTGGGTGTGGGACTGAGTAGGGTCTAGCTGTGGGACTGAGTAGGGGTCTGGGTGTGGGACTGAGTAGGGTCTAGCTGTGGGACTGAGTAGGGTGTCTGGGTGTAGGACTGAGGAGGGTTCTGGGTGTGGGACTGAGTAGGGTCTAGCTGTGGGACTGAGTAGGGGTCTGGGTGTGGGACTGAGTAGGGTCTAGCTGTGGGACTGAGTAGGGGTCTGGGTGTGGGACTGAGTATCTAGCTGTGGGACTGAGTAGGGGTCTGGGTGTGGGACTGAGTAGGGGTCTGGATGTGGGACTGAGTATCTAGCTGTGGGACTGAGTAGGGTCTAGCTGTGGGACTGAGTAGGGGTCTGAGTGTGGGACTGAGTAGGGGTCTGGGTGTGGGACTTGCATAAATGTCTAAAAGTGGAGCTGAGGGGACATTTTTAAAGAAGGGTCAGTTATTGTGCGGCTCCAGCTTGCAGAAACCTGAGAAATAAAAGTACTAAACAACTCTTTTTTTGAATTGTTTGTTTTGTTCTTCGTACCTTTTCATATTGAGTTTTATATTCGTAATTGTATAACAAATGCTCTTGCTGAGCTAACAAAATAAATTTGCTGATAAAATAAGCGTACGACAAATAATTAAATTTGTCAATAAGCAAAATAAGGATTCAAAACGTTCAATTTCTAATGGTTAATTGACACATTAAAAGTGCTGGATACAGGCACTTATTTGCATTAAACGTGCTTGATCATTCCGAAATATTGATTGATGATTGGAAGCAGAGCGACTTCTTCAACTTCTGAGTCCAATTCCTGGATAGAAAATCGAGCAATAAATTGCAGCCAAAATCTCCGTTTATAATTTCTAGTATTTTATTGAAAGCAGAACTTTGCTTTAGCGTTTGAATTGCTTGCTCTGGTCTCGGGTTACTGGCTGGGCGCATGTCGAATAGGGTTTTTGGGAACTGGTTCAGAACAGCTCTGTTGGCCACATTCAACGGCCTTTTTATCCTCTGCAGAGCTTTCCTCCTCTGTGCCCACTCTGAGCCGTCTCTTGTTTTATTCCAAATCTCTCTTTCTTCTCCGTTACCTCTCTTTCTTCTCCATGGTCTCTTTCTTCCCAATGATATCTCTTTCTTTCCAATGATTTCTCTTTCTTCCCAATGATCTCTCTTTCTTTCCGATGATTTCTCTTTCTTCCCAATGATATCTCTTTCTTCCCAATGATCTCTCTTTCTTCATGGTCTCTCTTTCTTCCCGATGATCTCTCTTTCTTCTCCATGGTCTCTCTTTCTTCCCGATGATCTCTCTTTCTTCCCGATGATCTCTCTTTCTTCCCAATGATATCTCTTTCTTCTCCATGGTCTCTATTTCTTCCCGATGATCTCTCTTTCTTCCCAATGAAATCTCTTTTTTCCCAATGATATCTCTTTCTTCTCCATGGTCTCTATTTCTTCCCAATGATCTCTCTTTCTTCCCAATGATCTCTCTTTCTTTTCCATGGTCTCTCTTTCTTCCCAATGATCTCTCTTTCTTCCCAATGATCTCTCTTTCTTTCCCAAGACTTCCATTTCTGCTCTCTGGCTTTACCGCAAGATCTTTTTAGTTAAATATTTTGTTTATCAAACTAACTTTTTAAACGTTGTGTCCCATATAAACAATGTGTTTTAATACTATTAAGTGATAAAATATGGCTCTATTATGAAAGGTCATTAACACTAGAATCCCCTTTGTTGAATTATTAAATAACTAAATTCGAAAATAAGGATGATTCGATTTTTCCAATCAAAAATGCATCACAGAAATAAGTTAATCTTTTTAGCGTTCTCAACCTCTGGGGTATAATTTGAGTAACTCATCCAGCTATATTACAGGATAAAAATTTCACAAGTCAAATCGCCTTTTATTGTGTTCGAAATAGATTTGATTAACTACACACATTGCAGAAAAGTTACAATAAATATCAGTGCATCTAATTCTACAACAGATGAATTGTGTTTATCACGGCCTGTGCTCTGTAGCTGATGCATGTATATAATAGTGACGAAAAGCCATTTTAACTACAGTGCAGTTGTACATTAACATTTTTACTTGGGCTAATTATGTAGGGTTGCAAACGAACTATTTAAGCATCCGATTCAGTACTTATTACATCAGTATAATATATATCTAGAAACATTGCAAGAAAGAAAAATAGAGTCGAAAGTTGTAACGAACAATTGCAAACGAACAAAAATCTAAGAGAATTTGAACTTTTTGAAAAATTAAAAACAAAACGTTAGTAAATTTCTTTTGTAAAGAAACATTATAATACAATTAGCAGAAATGAGCTTGTTAATAATATAGCAATATTATGGTGACTGGAACACAGGAGCACTTCGACAAAAGTTTGATAGAATTGCGCTGCACAAACTAATTATAGATAGCCATATCCGCAGGATATACAGTATTAGTATAGCTTTTTGCAATCAGTTTGAGCTTAGCAGCATTTGACTTAATCCAGAGTGGCAGACTGCTACACCCAAGACAACTGCTGCCCCTAGTCTATGCCCCTAGTCTATGGCCCTAGTCTATGACCCTAGTCTATGGCTCTAGTCCATGGCCCTAGTCTATGGTCCTAGTCTATGGCCCAAAAGTTTGACTGGCGAGCAAAGATTTCATTTGCCATCCCACTAACCTACAAATCAGCAACAATATGAGCTGGGAAGCTGAAGATAGCGACATGGTTTGCCGAATGGCTCATGAGCGTTTGGACCAAATTGATGCTTGTTGGTCCAATTTAAATGCCGCTTTGCCAGCCTTGCTACCATAGACAAAAGCTCCGTTACATTGGCAGACCTATCTTGGATTAAATTCAATGCGCGTAGGCACAAATGGGCTGCAAAAAGGTACATTACATTAGCGAATGCTGCAGTGACATATTTGGATAATATAGAATCTGTGGTCTTGAGTGTAGCGTTCTACCACTCTGGATTAAGTCAACTGCTCCTAAGCTCAAACTGACGGCAAAAAGCTATGCTTTAGTATTGCTTTTGTCAGCCTAACTGAGAATAAAGCCACCCAAAATGAGAATCCTGCCTTCGCTGACTGCGAAGGGCCTGGCTGCGTGCAGCCTTAGTCTATGGGCCATAGACAATAAAGGACAAGCAAAGTGATAAAAAGCCATTCAATGTGAGAATCGATTGGTCTTTTAAAACTTTGCTTGTCCTTTATAGTCTATGGCTCATAGACTAGGATGGACGCAGCTAGGCCCTTCGTATTCAGCGTAGGCAGGATTCTCACATTGGATGGCTTTTTATCACTTTGCTTGTCCTTTATAGTCTATGGCCCATAGACTAAGGCTGCACGCAGCCAGGCCCTTCGCAGTCAGCGTAGGCAGGATTCTCACTTTGGATGGCTTTATTCTCAGTTAGGCTGACAAAACCAATAGTTAGCACAGCGCTAAATGAGGATTTTACCACAGACAGTCCCGGCAAGTGTGAAACGCGCCCACTGGCTTTGCACATACAGCTTTGCATCGGCATCATTGACTAACTATTTCGCAGCAGTTAATGCTTGTTTCTAGCATAGAAGCGTGTTGCATGTTGCCGCACGCTTTAATGGTGAAAGCAAGCAAAATCAGGAAAATTTTTCTGTAGAATAGATTTCTTAAAATGGAAAAACAGAAACACGCATCGATAAACAATAGCTAAAATACACAGAGCAGATTGTAGTCAGATAATTGAAAACAAGCTAAAGCAAGTTAATTTATTGAGTAATTTAGAATTCTTGGATTTTAAAGATAGTGGTTTTTTCTGTCATAATTACTCATATTACGAATGACTCACTGAGTCGGCTCTGAACTGACAGTCGCCCGTTACTAAACTAAAGAGGCCACACAAACATACACTGCAGCTTTGGGTAATGTTTCTTTTTCGGCACTAATAAGTTTGTAAGTCTTAAAAGTGATAGCTCTAAGTTTAGTAACTGCTTGCTTGCGTGAATAGGTATTAACTGTTCCAATTGATTTCTTCGGTTTTTCGGCTCTTCAAATACACGGAAGTAAACTATATAGTGAAAATTTTTTACTTAGTTGGCCTTCGGCACTTTCCAAGAATCGAGGGTTTTACCCCCCCCCCCCCTAGCTAGAAATATTCACTAGAGGACCTTTGAGGAGACCAGCCAGTTGGTTGCGTCAGACGAACTCCCCAGGATCGTCGTCTACGGAGTTGAGGGGCTGCGTCTGCGGGTGCGCGTTGCCGCTTCCAACGCCGCCAACCCCGGCGCCTTTCCGCTTAGACAGAAGGCCACCGCCGCCGCCACCGCCGCCGCCGCCGCCGCCGCCGCCGCCGCCAACGCCTTTTTTCTCAGCCAACTCAAGGTGCCGCCCAGCCGAGTCGTTGTGCCTGACCGGCCGGCTCTTGAACATCAGCCACAGGGCCTCCGTCACCTCGGAGGCCACCAGTTCGCCCGCATTCTGCGAGATTAGCCGAATAATGAAGACGCCGTCGGGGCGCAGGTAGTCGTCAACGAATTGAAAGCTGCGCTTCTTGTCACCCGGATCCAAGGCGCTGCGCAGTTTGAGGAATTTCCTAACAAAGTGCATCCGATTCGAGCGGAATGTGGACTTGTAGATCCAGAAGATGAAGCTGCTGATTGACAGCACGGAGACTAGGACCATCCAGAACCACAGGAAGATGTAGATCTTCTCGTTGAACATGTTGATGGGCAGGACGCACTGCACCGTATGCCTGTGCATGTTGGCGCCCATCTTGCGGATGTGGAAGTCGCACATGGTGATCCTGGGAAAGTTGCCGCTCTCCTCCCATTCGCGTCCCTCCGCCAGATCTCTGAGCAGCTCCAAGCCATAGAAGGTGTAATTAGTGCCCAGGTATTTGTTCATTAGGAAGAACTGGCCAATCACATTGGTGATGTACAGCACTTTGCAGATGAGGTACAGGCACACTAGGAAGTTTCCGTAGCGCTTGCCGAACCAGAAGAAGCAGCAGTTGCGGGCGATGCAGTGCTTGCAGTTGGTGAGGCAGCCGGCTCGGTACTCCCGCTGCGCGCCGAGCGAGTCTTCAATGTGCTTGGCAACGTACCGCACACTGGTCTGCCGGCTCAGCGGGTCCTTGATCATCTCGACGTCTCCGGCCACCTCCATGATGTTGGACAGCTGCGATGGTGGTAACAGTTGGTCATGTGTGATTCGGAAGGCACCCTACTGATTCGGAAGGCACCCAACTGATTCGGAAGGCACCCTACTGATATTCGGAAGGCACCCTACTGATTCGGAAGGCACCCTACTGATTCGGAAGGCACCCTACTGATTTGGAAGGCATCCGATTGATTCGGAAGGCATCGTACTGATTCGGAAGGCATCCTACTGATTCGGAAGGCACCCTAATGATTCGGAAGGCATCCGATTGATTCGGAAGGCATCGTACTGATTCGGAAGGCACCCTACTGATATTCGGAAGGCACCCTACTGATATTCGGAAGGCACCCTACTGATTCGGAAGGCATCCTACTGATATTCGGAAGGCATCCTACTGATATTCGGAAGGCACCCTACTGATTCGGAAGGCACCCTACTGATATTCGGAAGGCACCCTACTGATTCGGAAGGCACCCTACTGATATTCGGAAGGCATCCTACTGATTCGGAAGGCATCCTACTGATTCGGAAGGCATACTACTGAGATGGCAGGCATTCTACCATTATAATAGATGAAGTATTCCAGCCATACTGTTTTGGAAGAATAGGAAACTCCGTTCTGAGTTGCTTCTTGACAATCGGCTCTCCTAATCACTGTAAACAATTAGGCAGGTTCCCAAAGACAAAGGTTCCACCAAGAGACACGTGACGTCCAACAATTGGATGTCGTATTTTTTCAAGAAATCCCTAATGAGATTGATTTGTTTTTATTGCCAGCTTGTTATTGCTCTGGGTGCAAAGTTTTTTATCTAAAAATGTTTAGAACTCTTGCTTCGGGGCACTTATAGAGATAGCCAACGGTGAGGTTGACTAAGTGCAAACCTAGCTCTTTGTAAACACTGGCTTGAAAGTGTGGGTGTACGTCGACTTAAATTCTCTTCGTAAATAACTTTTAATTTAGGACAGCATGTTACTCTGTTATATCAATATTTTATATAGCTGTGTAGTCAAAGTTTCATTTTCATATTGTTTTATTTTTATTTTATAAGCCCAAAATTGTAAATACTCACAAGTGTCTTAACTTTTTTATTTTTTCCTTGTTGCCTGCAACTTTGGGGTTATGAAAACTGTTATTCCTATCTCCGCAGTGTACTTTTCCCAGGAAATTGGCCTCCAAATCTTTGAGTTTTACGCCCTGTTGTACTATAGTGGTCCTTGCGATTAATCCCATGGGCTGAGGATCCGCTGATGGCTCATAATTGTACTTCACACTTGTCTTCTATTTGAGTTCTGCCGACTGCTCAGGATAGCTCTGAGGAAAAGGGCACCAACCTTTGACCATAGACAGGAAATACAGCCAATCCACAGGCTTTGGTTGGTGAAGGTTTTCACTGAGCTAAGTAGCTCATGATTCCTATTAACTCAAAGTTCAAAGCTCACTACGGCACTCCTGGCTCCGCACCTACATACTCACTTCCCAGACTGATTCTTCCCCTGCAGAAAGCCAATCATCCAAGCTAAACACTCCACACTCTCGGAGGCGCCCAGCCCCTCAGCCGCTCACCTGAATGCCGGACTGCCAGTTGAAGAGTCGCCACACCAGCCGGGGCAGATTGAACAGGAATGCCTGGATGAGCAGCACCAGGGGAACCCATTGGTAATAGCCGATGCTCTGCCTGTACCGATCCGCGTTGGACACTGGGAAATTGACGCCTGACGTGTCCAGGTAATAGGTGCTGGTCACCCAGCAAACGTTCTCAGTGTACTCCTCCTGAGCTCTGGTGAATTCTGTCGGCACCCAACAGGCGATTGGTTTGCCGATGTACTGCCTGCAGGAGATTACTAGGGAGAAGACCACGATGATGGCCGTGCTGAACATGTGCGACATCCGGTCGGCGAAATCGTCATCGCGCCTGTGCTTGGCCGGGTCCAGCCGGAACTTGGACAGGCCGGATACGAATGCTGTGTCCATGGGCAGGGCTCCGCTCACATGCTCGAAGTTTCTGCGGTTCGTGGGCAAACAGAGGTTGTTTGGAGGTTGATGTCTGAGAGTTGGAAGGTTGACTACTTGATGTCTGAGAGTTGGGAGGTTGACTACTTGATTTCTGAGAGTTGGAAGGTTGACTACTTGATGTCTGAGAGAATTGGAAGGTTGACTACTTGATGTCTGACAGTTGGAAGGTTGACTACTTGATGTCTGACAGTTGGAAGGTTGACTACTTGATGTCTGACAGTTGGAAGGTTGACTACTTGATGTCTGAGAGTTGGAGGTTGACTACTTGATTTCTGAGAGTTGGAAGGTTGACTACTTGATGTCTGAGAGAATTGGAAGGTTGACTACTTGATGTCTGACAGTTGGAAGGTTGACTACTTGATGTCTGACAGTCGGAAGGTTGACTACTTGATGTCTGACAGTTGGAAGGTTGACTACTTGATGTCTGACAGTTGGAAGGTTGACTACTTGATGTCTGACAGTTGGAAGGTTGACTACTTGATGTCTGACAGTTGGAAGGTTGACTACTTGATGTCTGACAGTTGGAAGGTTGACTACTTGATGTCTGACAGTTGGAAGGTTGACTACTTGATGTCTGACAGTTGGAAGGTTGACTACTTGATTTCTGAGAGTTGGAAGGTTGACTACTTGATGTCTGAGAGAATTGGAAGGTTGACTACTTGATGTCTGACAGTTGGAAGGTTGACTACTTGATGTCTGACAGTTGGAAGGTTGACTACTTGATGTCTGACAGTTGGAAGGTTGACTAATTGATGGCTGAGAGAGTTGTGATGTTGAACTCGGGACTGTCGGCTGTACCTGCAGGGCGTAGGCCTAATAGCAACTAGGCTATTTTAAGACCACAGCTGGATCTCTAAATGCCAAGGTGCAACAGGCAACTCACCATGTACCGCAGCAAGAGATCACTCGGCATTACATTGGTTATTCATGTGGATTTGTTGAGAGAGAGAGAGAGAGAGAGAGAGAGAGAGAGAGAGAGAGAGAGAGAGAGAGAGAGAGAGCGAGCTACTCAAACCAACAAAGCTCTCATACAGACACGGGGGAACTGAATCTACTTACGATAGTAGCCCAGTCCCGTAACGCCCCAGCTCGCCTTAAACTTGGACTGAGCACTCCAATTCCCCAGTCTTAACTCGGAAACTATAACGATAAGCAAGAAATTGTCCAATGCAATACTCGTATCAATACACTGGACGGCTAGGAAATGGCAGAGCTTGGCTTAATTACACAATTAGTCCGGCATCGATGCCTCCGAGGATCGCGGAGAGAAAAGGATGGAGAGGGGATGCTGCGGGGCAGCAGATAACGAATCAGCCCCTTCCCCCAGCAAATTGAGAGTATAAGCTAACCTGAAAATCTTACCTAGAGCGTCGTGACCTCTGCATGACTGCACGGTCATAGCTTCCTTGCCGAGCTCGGCTTCATGTTTGGGATCAATTCTGATTTGGTCTCCGGCAATATTTTAGGGACAGTTTTGCCGAGAAAACTTGGTTAGCCAGCTATTTGAAGACACCAGCTCAGGGGTCGGGAGTCTTTGCTCGTTCGTCCCGCTCTTCCCGACCGACTCCACTCTCTCTTATCACTTTCGCTTTCGCAGCAGCAATTTCATTCGGCTCCCGGACCCAATCGCCGGTCGGACAGCCAAGTGACGGGGCACCGGGAGGAAGAGGGGAAAAGCTGGGAAACTTCCGCTAAGAAGTTTTGCGTGGCCAACTGGACCGGGCAGAAAGCTCCCTCAGTGGCAGAAGAATGGCATGGCGGGGGACAAATCCTGCACCCGAGAGCCCTCCTCCCTGATTTATTCGAACTAGCAGGAGTCCTTTGTGAGTGCACAAAAACCTTATTAACCCTGTTCAACTCTGCGTTGGATTCATATTTCTCCCTACTCGAGTCGAATCTCATCAGCTTCTCCCGTGCGCTCTCCGCTCGTAAATACTGGCAGGAATTCGATCAACTCAAACAACGTGATTGCGTCTTTAATCTATGGCTTTGTTTTTTGCTTTTAGAAGAACAGGGAAAGGGCCCGGTCAAAGTGGAGCCGCTGTTCCATTAGCTTGATTGCTGTGATAGCCCAGAACTGCGCCAAGTACAGGTGAAAGATGATGAGAAATAATTTTCCTTTCTTCTGGATAAATGTACTAGAAGCAGAAAGACTACTCAAGCAGAGGCAAGGAGGTTGAAGGAGGTTCAGATTATACCAACGAATAGGGCGAGTAGCTGTCAGTGTTAGTTTCTGAGAAGCATTCGACCCGAATGGCCTTTTGACCGCTTTCCCGCATTGACTCTTTTGGTTGAAGGCCAACTGGGGTATGTGGCGGAGCTGTGAAGGAGGAGCCCCGGGGTAAGCTGGGCAGAAGGGTAAATGTCCCCATTTCCCCTCCTGCCCCTTGGAGTTGAGCCGAGAATAAGGAAGAGAAGAGAAATCAGTTTGTGGACGGCACTGGTTCTCAGCTCGATAATGACACACCCACACACACACATCCCCCCACACACCCACACACATATATATACAAAAAAGTAGTTGAGGAGGCGCCAACTTTGCCAAATCAATAAGTGCAGACAGGAACCGGTGCCAAGTGGAGAATTTGGCGGAGGGCGGGCAGGAAGGATGGTCGGTCACTGCAGGAAGTTCGGCGCAAAACACCGCAGCGTCAGTTCGAGGGTGAGGGGGGGGAGATTCGAGCGTACGGCCCCGGGACATGCAGGACTATCCTCCATCCTGACCCCCAGTCCGCGCCTCATCACTCAGCCAGCAGCCAGAAGGGAGGCTTCTTCTCTAGCTGGCCTGCTAGCACAAGTTGGCCGCTGATTGAGAGGCCCGGAGGGGGGCGTTGAGCAGAGATTTTGCAATCAATGAGTGGCCCATGCAGGCCTGCGCGACTTTAAAACTTTAAATATGCGACCTCGGGGTCTAATAGAACTAGACTGTAGTTTATTCACGATCTACAATATCGACACATTTTTTGAGACAGCGTGAACTTTCATAATCCTTAGCAGGGCGCTGCTTGGACTCAACCGCAGGGACATCAGGGCGGTGACCAGGGCCTTTCTCGGGTCATGGATGTTTTGCCAGGCATCGTCACCACCAGGGGAAATCCGTAGCGAGGAATGCCCTTTCTGCCTCTCCCAGTGTCGAGAATGCGGAGCACTTCATCTGTGAATGCCCCGCCTTTACTCAGGACAGGCTCACCTACCTCGGCCCAAACCCGGACCTCTCCGAAGTTTTTAGGCCTGAGAATTTCTGACAGCTCGTCCGCTACGAAAGGGCTACCGGGCGAGCGATCATCGACCTCGTGGACTCTACAGAGGGGGACAAGTAAGTCAAGAATTTCTCTAATTAGATTCCGATAGTATAGCTCGTAGTCAAATTGATTAAAAAATCGAAAGGCTTCCTTTCGATGCTACTTAAAGTAGGAAATAAAGTGCCTGTGCAGAGTATTTCATGGTAGTTGGGACCGCAAGCGAGGATAGATATTCTCGCTTCGCTGACTCCCTTGAACTGCATTCGCTTTGGCAGGTAGCAGGGCGACCCCCACCGATGCAAGCATGAGAAGCGGGAGGATTTCGGCATAAAAGTGACGGCTAATCCGCCTGATCGGAGCTGGACGAATGCTATCCTGAGAGATAATACTAAACCGAGTTTGGATTGGCTTAACGACCGGCCCCGCTCTTCATCCCGCTTAGATATACAGCGGGGCTAAGTATAGAAGCAGCATCTCTGCAGTGTCCGATCTTAGTTAGTTTTATTATGAATTTCCTCCTCTAGAAGCAAATTGGCCCTAATCTGTGACCGGTTATTCCGCTTCCTTTGCTCTCTGCCGCTGTTGCTAAAGCCCCTGAGGGGCGGGGCAACCGAGGTGAGAGAGAGAGAGAGAGAGAGAGAGAGAGAGAGAGAGAGAGAGAGAGAGAGAGAGAGAGAGAGAGAGAGAGAGAGAGAGAGAGAGAGAGAGAGAGAGAGAGAGAGAGAGAGAGAGAGAGAGAGAGAGAGAGAGAGAGAGAGAGAGAGAGAGAAGAGAGAGAGAGAGAGAGAGAGAGAGAGAGAGAGGAGAGAGAGACGGATTGATCGCCCTGATGCCCTCGGGCCAGCCCTGTGGCAAACGTGCATTGATTTCGCAGAGTATAAGTCACTAATTTGTTGGCACATCGAAATCAAATCAGAAATGAACACTCTAGTGCAAAACTGACACTGGCCACAATAATAGCAGCTGCGGAGAGGAATAAAGAGATGAGAGAGCTTAGAGAATGAGAGGTGAGCGCCAGTGAATGTGTAAAGAGTCACTGCGCCCATCGCTAACGGCTATAGTACTGATCGATGGCCGAACGCTGTTTAGCTATTCACAGCCTCTGGCACAGGCCGCGCACGCCTCAATGGACTCAACAAGCTACAGCTTCCCCCCAATGCCCCCTATGCGGAGTTTCTGGAGCGAGAGAGGGGCCCCAGAGAAGAGAGAGGCGCTGCACCCCCGGGCTTGACCGCAGTCCCCAGCTGACTGACGGGCCGAGATTCTCTCTCTATCAACTAAATAAATTTTCTATATTATTAGTCCTCCTCTAGCGGTCCCTGGCCTGAGACCCTCAGCCTGCTGCTAGAATAATGGATTAGAAAGTCATTATATAAAAACACTTTACCGGGTGGTGCCTGAGTCCTAATATGATAGAAAGGCTGCGGTCAATCCTACTTGTGTGTGTTTTTCAGCAATAAATTTAGCCAAATTTTCTGTTCCCGCCTTGTTGGCTGACGAGGAGAACAGCTGATGAGGCTGCTGACTCACTGATGGCGAAGCAGCCGGTCTGTTCGCAGAGCCACTGGCAGATTCTTTGTCGGCGCGGCTTCAGCAACTGCCGCCGACATCGACATGACGGCTTGAAGCCTCTGCTTCTACCGCCGCACTGCTGCTGATGTTTATGTTGCCGTTGCCCCTGCTGCCGCCTCCTTGATGAGGTTGATGCATTGTCTTTCCTAGAAACCCAATCTGACTGGCTCGGCCATTCTTACAGCCTTTAAATACGATTTCCTAAGGAGGCTCCGCCAGCTCAGGACAGCCGATGATGCGATAGATAAAGGAGAATCACCGCCCCCCCCCCCGAGTGTTTTTCCTGGCGTTACTAATCGACTTGACTGCAGACTAGACGAGATGCGGGGGAGCACCATGAAGGAGCGAGCATACTGGCCTCCGTGCCTCCGCCATCTTGATTGAACATTTGCGCCCCCTTACCCCGGGTGTGTGTCTGTGTGTGTTTGCGCAGCCCGGGCCAAGCTGGACCCCCTGCTAAGGAAATCTCTCCCTTCTCCCCCCCCCCCTCGGCATCAGAGATCCCCGGATAGGATCAAACAGTCTGGCTACGGATGAGGAGTAGCCAAAGGGGAAGAGAGGGGTCAAGTCGTTGCCGCCTCGCTTCCCCGATGCCTCGCAATCCCCCCTCCCCGAGTTGATCCATCAATCCCGCACCGATGGACTTAACGGTGCGCGGGCCGTGGGGACAGATTTATGTCGTTTTTACTCGCTGCTCTGAGTCCCCCCCCCATCTCTGGATTTTCACTTTCGCAATCTCCAACTAACAGTGCTCACTTTCTGACTCTGTGATGGGGTCAGATTTTCTTGCTAGAATTTCAAATCCTTCTCCTTGAAAGGAAGAGGCTTATGAATTGAAGGAAATGAGGCTTGTGCCGAGGCGAACTTGAACTTTTATACTCGTAAATTCTGTATACAAAAATTGTGAGAACTATGAAACTCGGTTTAACACTGATGGCAGGGCCTTCACTGAGAGTTAATTAGCGCACCAGTTTCACAGAGAAACCAGAGCTGAAGGTTGCAACAAAAGACTTCAAGTTTTTTCATGCCGGTGCGGCCTCCAACGTTTTCGGTCATCTCCAAACTATCAGCTCCTGCCCGGCAGTGCTGGGGCGCCATCAATCACGCTGGACCGCGTCCGATCCGTCTTGTCCCGTCGATCAGTTGCTAAGCTGGCGAGTTTTGTTTGCACCCGTCTTCATCCGGCCGCCTCCTACCTGCCAGCTGGGACCGGGGGTTACCTGAAGCTGAACACTGGCAGCCATTTTCCCTCGGCAATGAAATTCTCTTTCCTTTCTTCGATGCTTTCTTTGAATTCGAGAGCCCAGAGACCTAATGGGAGCTGATGAAGCTGTGTTGGGGGGAGATGGCTACGGTACTACAGAAGCTAATTATTTTCGAGCTCCCGGGATGGAATTGCAGGTGGCGCGGCCGGGAGATGAAGCTGGGCGACAGGGGGGGAAGAGGTCGGGGGGAGTCATCCCGCAGCTTCCCAAAGGCTTTTAATTAATCATTTGACGAAATGGTGCTTTGCGATGGGCTTGACGACACCATTAAGAGCAGGTGGCAGATGAGCGCTGCCTTTGAGTAGCTAGTGCTGTCGGTGCTGCTGTTGCTGCCGCTGCTGCTGCTGTCAGGAGAACAAAATGCATACAAATTGGACTGGACTGGGATCGGTTTAATCCGCAACTCTTTCTGGCTCAGTGGTCTGCGGCTGATGCCTCAAAGGCACTGACTGAAATCCCTGTTGCGTTGCTCTGTGATTCTGATGCCAGCTGCTGCCTTTGATGCTGCAGCTGTGTCTGATGCTGTGTCTGATGCTGTGTGTGTCTGATGCTGTGTCTGATGCTGTGTCTGATGCTGTGTCTGATGCTGTGTCTGATGCTGTGTGTGTCTGATGCTGTGTCTGATGCTGTGTCTGATGCTGTGTCTGATGCTGTGTCTGATGCTGTGTCTGATGCTGTGTCTGATGCTGTGTCTGATGCTGTGTCTGATGCTGTGTCTGATGCTGTGTCTGATGCTGTGTCTGATGCTGTGTCTGATGCTGTGTCTGATGCTGTGTCTGATGCTGTGTCTGATGCTGTGTCTGATGCTGTGTCTGATGCTGTGTCTGATGCTGTGTCTGATGCTGTGTCTGATGCTGTGTCTGATGCTGTGTCTGATGCTGTGTCTGATGCTGTGTCTGATGCTGTGTCTGATGCTGTGTCTGATGCTGTGTCTGATGCTGTGTCTGATGCTGTGTCTGATGCTGTGTCTGATGCTGTGTCTGATGCTGTGTCTGATGCTGTGTCTGATGCTGTGTCCGATGCTGTGTCTGATGCTGTGTCCGATGCTGTCTTATGCTGCAGCTGTGTCTTGTTTATAGATCAAACTTGGTTTGATTTAGGCCGCCACAATGTATTCAACATCTTCAAAAGACAACTTCCCGTTTAGCAACTAAATCTGACAGTAATTTTGTCAATGCCCGGCCGGGAGGGGCCGCAGTGGATCTGTCTGCACTCTGCCGAATGCGGCTGAAGAGTAATCGCTTGAGCTGAACAATGCTTGCTGCTGCTGCTGCGGCAAGAAACTTTTTTGAATTGACTACTCAGGCCAGCCCATCGGTCCGCTCTCATCTCTATCCGGCCGCCGCCTCAGCTCAAGTAGCTCAAGTGCCGCGGCAAAGATGATCGCAAATAGATGGGGAATCACGCAGTCATTCAGCCAGGCTGGCGGGAGCGCCCTGTGCAGGGTCCGGGGGTGCGGGACATCAGAGGGTGGGGGAATTGGCTAAACACAATCGTCACCAGCCGCCTGATCAGGGAATTGGCAAAAAGTAATATAAACTTTTCGGTCGGGATTTTTTCGCGATGGAACTGGGGCCGTTCTCACTTCACCTCTTCGCACTCTCCCCTCCCTCCACCCCCTCCACTCTCCAGCGTGTTTGTAATTTTCATCGCTACCAAAACCCTCACCGAGCTGGCCTATCATCATGGGCAGGCTAAGGGAGTTTGTGTAACAGAATTAGCGCCCCTATGTGTGTGTGCGAGTGTGTACCTAGGCTACCTAAGCCGGCTGAGTCCGCTCTCCATTCCGCTCCTGTAATTTCAGCACATTCTTCGCTGGCAGAGACTCTGCATTGGATAACCTCGTTAGGCCGGACGGCGCTGCGGCACCCCGGCCCGCTGAGTGGCCTCCCAACTGCATGGGATCTGCAGGCGGATCCAGCAAACGGAAGCCGCTGCTCTCCCCCGCCCACCTCGACCCGCACCCCCCTATCAAACTCCTTCCCTACCTCTGCCGTCTTCTTCTTCTCCACCTTCTTCTTCTTCATCATCGTCTTCTGCTTTTGCTACCGATGCGCTTCTTTTGCAATACGCGGCTAAAGAAATAACTCTACACTTTGCACAGCCAACCAGCGGCCGCTCCTCTTCTTCTTGAACAGAGCTTCAGCCTTTCCTGGCTTAGCTGCTGCTTGAAGCTCATTAATTTAATTTTACTAATTGCAACCCCAGCCGGTCGGGGCCTCCCTGCTCCTTCCAGGCGCGCTTTGAAATCTTGTACGCGCTCGCGGCAAAAAAAGCAGCCCTCTCCCGCCATCCTGGAAGATGCCACAGCTTCTCAGCGCGCTTCTTGGCCAGCTATGGCTGCGCTCTCCTGCCGACTTGCTCTCATCATCCATTTTCAATTGTATCCGAAAGCCACCAAGGCAGCGTTTCTGCTTGGCTGCAGAGCCGGTTGTAAATTTAACGGGAAGGGGGGGTTGTAGCAGCCATTGTAACGCACTAGCGGGACAAGATGCAGTTTGGCTCAACCGTCTTCGACTAAGGTTATTGGGCAAATGAATGGGTCTGGCAGGGGTCGCTTCTTACACCTTCATCGATTCATCAAAATTATTCTCGTTTCATTCTTTTTTCAGGGCACTGCTAATAAAGTAAATTGAAACATTGCTTTACTTGGCTTAGAGGCAAAACATTTCCTTTTTTGTTAATCCAGCCGGCTTCTGACTTGCTGCCTATCTCTCTGATCGTTACGTTTTTCTGCTTGTCCAAGGAGACGGCTGAATCTAACGGATGAGGATAGGTTGCTGCTAGGGCGATCGATAGATGCGGCAGAGGAGGAGGAAGGTCCAGCAACATCTCTGGTGTGTTTGGCTTCAGCTTCCGGCTCGAGATGAGTGGCTTGGATTGTCTTCCCAGCACTCCTGGGGGGCGCTCCATCTCTCTCTCGACGGGGAGGGCATTACACCGGATGGAGACAGACAAGTCAGCGACAGAGAACTCCTAGGAGCATGAGCTGAGAGAGGGAAAGTAGGGGGTGGAGGTAAAGACTCGCTCGGTTCAGTGGGAATCTGAAGGGGGAGGGGGGCAGGAGACCCCCCTAATAGCGAAGGATTTCCAATTTCTAACCGGAAGTTTCATTTCTCAAGGTCACCCCCTGACTGCTTGCGGACCCTCCTGTCCTCCTACTATCTGCCTCAGCCTGACGGGATGGCCGAAGGAAGCGGGAGGCCCCCCTTCTTTCCCGTTCGATCTCAGCCTCAGACTGACAGAATTTCCTGCCTCTGCCCCGCCTAGAGGGATGTCTCGCCATCTCCCTCTCCCTCTCTCTTCTTTTTCTTCCGTAACGGCAATGCGGCTCCAAGTCGGGTTTAAAAGGGAGGCAGAGGCAGCCGGGGTTCAAGGAACTAAAAAAGAAAGTGCAAGCGAGCGCCTCCGAGAATCTCCAGCCTGATGCAGGCGAGGAGGTCATGGAAAATCTGGGGAAAAAGGCCCGGCAACCCCCTTCCCCCCGGTAGCCTTTTTGTCGCCTAGAGTTTGACTAACTGTGCATTAGCGGGTGAGTTTAATGGAAGCTTTGAGCAGTCTTAAGACCGGATAATGGACTCAGGGGTTCTTTTAAAACTAGACAACTGGATAAAGCTAGTTTTGATCGGTTCAAAAACTCTGGATGAACACTTTGCTTTCTTCCTACACATTATGGAAGGAGTGGGAACAATAGGGGGCATTGGAACAATGGGAAGCTTGACGCTGAAACGCCTGAAGAACTCCTGGCTCTGTCATTGAAAAGTTCACACTGAGTCTGATGCTGAGCTGATGCTGTGTCCGATGCTGTGTCTGATGCTGTGTCTGATGCTACAGCTGTGTCCGATGCTGTGTCTGATGCTGTGTCTGATGCTGTGTCTGATGCTACAGCTGTGTCCGATGCTGTGTCTGATGCTGTGTCTGATGCTGTGTCTGATGCTACAGCTGTGTCCGATGCTGTGTCTGATGCTGTGTCTGATGCTGTGTCTGATGCTGTGTCTGATGCTGTGTCTGATGCTGTGTCTGATGCTGTGTCTGATGCTGTGTCCGATGCTGTGTCTGATGTTGTGTCTGATGCTACAGCTGTGTCTGATGCTGTGTCTGATGCTGTGTCTGATGCTGTGTCTGATGCTGTGTCCGATGCTGTGTCTGATGCTGTGTCTGATGCTGTGTCTGATGCTGTGTCTGATGCTGTGTCTGATGCTGTGTCTGATGCTGTGTCTGATGCTGTGTCTGATGCTGTGTCTGATGTTGTGTCCGATGCTGTGTCTGATGTTGTGTCTGATGCTACAGCTGTGTCCGATGCTGTGTCTGATGCTGTGTCCGATGCTGTGTCTGATGCTGTGTCTGATGCTGTGTCTGATGCTGTGTCTGATGCTGTGTCTGATGCTGTGTCTGATGCTGTGTCTGATGCTGTGTCTGATGCTGTGTCTGATGCTGTGTCTGATGCTGTGTCTGATGCTGTGTCTGATGCTGTGTCTGATGCTGTGTCTGATGCTGTGTCTGATGCTGTGTCTGATGCTGTGTCTGATGCTGTGTCTGATGCTGTGTCTGATGCTGTGTCTGATGCTGTGTCTGATGCTGTGTCTGATGCTGTGTCTGATGCTGTGTCTGATGCTGTGTCTGATGCTGTGTCTGATGCTGTGTCTGATGCTGTGTCTGATGCTGTGTCTGATGCTGTGTCTGATGCTGTGTCTGATGCTGTGTCTGATGCTGTGTCTGATGCTGTGTCTGATGCTGTGTCTGATGCTGTGTCTGATGCTGTGTCTGATGCTGTGTCTGATGCTGTGTCTGATGCTGTGTCTGATGTTGTGTCCGATGCTGTGTCTGATGTTGTGTCTGATGCTACAGCTGTGTCCGATGCTGTGTCTGATGCTGTGTCCGATGCTGTGTCTGATGCTGTGTCTGATGCTGTGTCTGATGCTGTGTCTGATGCTGTGTCTGATGCTGTGTCTGATGCTGTGTCTGATGCTGTGTCTGATGCTGTGTCTGATGCTGTGTCTGATGCTGTGTCTGATGCTGTGTCTGATGCTGTGTCTGATGCTGTGTCTGATGCTGTGTCTGATGCTGTGTCTGATGCTGTGTCTGATGCTGTGTCTGATGCTGTGTCTGATGCTGTGTCTGATGCTGTGTCTGATGCTGTATCTGATTGCTACAGCTGTGTCTGATGCTTCGCCCTCTCTTTCCAGCTCACCAGCAGCTATCGGATGAAAGCAGCAGGTGAGTCGCACCTGCCTCCCCTCGTCCCAAAGTGTATCAAAAGCCGTCCGTCCCCAGTCCAGATTCCGGACCGCCAACCAAGGCTGGCTACAGCTTGGCTGATACTCGCTTTGAGCTCTGACAGAGACCCGAAGTATTGTTAATAGCTGTCTCGCTAATCTCGTCTCTGCCTCTCCCCTCTCCCTCTCTCAGCCCGATCCTCGCTGCAGATTAGAGAGCGATTATTTGATTTTTTCTCTTTTTCGAACCCGCAGGCAAGGCCCGTGTAGCGAGAGAGAGAGAGATTACAGAGACAGAAGCAAGGATTCTCCGCAACAAGGCAGTTTGCGATTCGAGCAAATGCAACGTGAGAGTCAAGCGCACGACGGAAGGTAGGAAATTCCTAAACGGACGGGGAGAAAGGCTGTGTCCGTGTTTATGTCCTATAATTCACCTGCTTGTTTATTCCTCTCATCAGGAATGGTCTCATTGGCATCGGTGCAGAACTCAATGCAATGCAGGCCTTTGCGCTCTCACTGTTTACAAAAGAGAGATAAAGAGCAGCTTCTGTACTGAAAGCCGATTTTCCGGAAGCCGGAGCTCCGCGCAGGCTGCCAGAGTGCGCTCTTGACGGCGCCCGGCGCAGCTTTGACGGCGATTGAGGGCGGGGGCCCTCGATGCGACCCCGTTTAGAATAAAACAGAAGGTCACCATTGCAACCAAATGCTTTCGCGCATTCTTTTGGCAAGATCAGCATTAGCTGGACTATTAGCTAGTCAGCACAGTGAGCTTTGCTGAAATCTGATTTGTTGAGCTGAGAGGTCCCGCTCTGCACTCTTCTTTAATACAGAATAAGCTGTGTGCAGCACTGGTCTGGCTCTGCCTGTCCGTCTGTGGGAATGGGGCCTGTCTGTTTGTCGGAATGGGACCTGTCTGTCTGTCTGTCTGTGGGAATGGGGCCTGTCTGTTTGTCGGAATGGGACCTGTCTGTCTGTCTGTCTGTGGGAATGGGGCCTGTCTGTTTGTCGGAATGGGACCTGTCTGTCTGTCTGTCTGTCTGTGGGAATGGGGCCTGTCTGTCTGTTTGTTTGTCGGAATGGGACCTGTCTGTCTGTCTGTCTGTGGAAATGGGGCCTGTCTGTCTGTTTGTTTGTCGGAATGGGACCTGTCTGTCTGTCTGTCTGTGGGAATGGGGCCTGTCTGTTTGTCGGAATGGGACCTGTCTGTCTGTCTGTCTGTGGGAATGGGGCCTGTCTGTTTGTCGGAATGGGACCTGTCTGTCTGTCTGTCTGTGGGAATGGGGCCTGTCTGTTTGTCGGAATGGGACCTGTCTGTCTGTCTGTCTGTGGGAATGGGGCCTGTCTGTTTGTCGGAATGGGACCTGTCTGTCTGTCTGTCTGTGGGAATGGGGCCTGTCTGTTTGTCGGAATGGGACCTGTCTGTCTGTCTGTCTGTGGGAATGGGGCCTGTCTGTTTGTCGGAATGGGACCTGTCTGTCTGTCTGTCTGTCTGTGGGAATGGGGCCTGTCTGTCTGTTTGTTTGTCGGAATGGGACCTGTCTGTCTGTCTGTCTGTGGAAATGGGGCCTGTCTGTCTGTTTGTTTGTCGGAATGGGACCTGTCTGTCTGTCTGTCTGTGGGAATGGGGCCTGTCTGTCTGTTTGTTTGTCGGAATGGGACCTGTCTGACTGTCTGTCTGTGGAAATGGGGCCTGTCTGTCTGTCTGTCGGAATGGGACCTGTCTGTCTGTCTGTCTGTGGGAATGGGGCCTGTCTGTCTGTTTGTCGGAATGGGACCTGTCTGTCTGTCTGTCTGTGGGAATGGGGCCTGTCTGTCTGTTTGTCGGAATGGGACCTGTCTGTCTGTCTGTCTGTCTGTGGAAATGGGGCCTGTCTGTCTGTCTGTCGGAATGGGACCTGTCTGTCTGTCTGTCTGTGGAAATGGGGCCTGTCTGTCTGTTTGTCGGAATGGGACCTGTCTGTCTGTCTGTCTGTCTGTGGGAATAGGGCCTGTCTGTCTGTTTGTTTGTCGGAATGGGACCTGTCTGTCTGTCTGTCTGTGGAAATGGGGCCTGTCTGTCTGTTTGTTTGTCGGAATGGGACCTGTCTGACTGTCTGTCTGTGGAAATGGGGCCTGTCTGTCTGTTTGTTTGTCGGAATGGGACCTGTCTGACTGTCTGTCTGTGGAAATGGGGCCTGTCTGTCTGTTTGTTTGTCGGAATGGGACCTGTCTGACTGTCTGTCTGTGGAAATGGGGCCTGTCTGTCTGTTTGTTTGTCGGAATGGGACCTGTCTGACTGTCTGTCTGTGGAAATGGGGCCTGTCTGTCTGTTTGTCGGAATGGGGCCTGTCTGTCTGTCTGTCTGTCTGTGGGAATGGGGCCTGTCTGTCTGTCTGTCTGTGGGAGTGGGGTCTGTCTGCCTGTCCGTCTGTGGGAAAGGGGGCTTTCTGCCTGCTCGTCTGTGGGAATGGATCTGTCTGTCTGTCTGTCTGTCCGTCTGTGATGATGGGACCCATCTGTCCGGCTGTCCCTCTGTTTGCCTGCTCTATTCTACACCCTTAGCCGTCAGCCTATCGGTCTGTCTGTTTTGTTTTAGCTGTTAGTTAGTTAGTATCCAATAATTTTTAATTGTATAAAAATGCTTTGAAATGCTTAGATAAACATTGATCGATTAATCGGGCACAATGTCATGGTTAAAGACACTTCTACTGAACAACTTCAGAAAATTTACCTGGAAAATGATCTTCTAGGTCCTCTGGAGGTGCGGTGGTCGATATCACGATAGTATGGGCCTTCTTCCATGCCTGCTCCAGCAGAGGGCTGGTTGGCTTCGCTAAGCCCAGAGCCCCAGCGACATTCGAGATCCGATGGCTTGTGGCGGTGGTTGCTAGGCGATTAAATCTATGGTAGCTACAGGGACTGCGGAGCACAAATTTCTCTGGAATCTATTTCTCTTTCACGGTGACCGCTCGTTCAGTTCGCTCACCTATTTGAGAGAGGGAGAGTGCGGCAGAAGACGGGAGACGGTTGATGGGGGCGGGTGGGTGACAGGGGAAGAATTCCTGACATTGGGCCCAGACCAATGGCGAGTCAGATAGAGAGCGACCTGATAGGGAGCTGTTGGAGAGAAGTGAAATTAACAGATGCAGACTGCCTTCTCACGAGTCCGCTGCCTCATCATGCCAGATGCTGGTATAGATAGATGCCAACAATTCCTGTGCAACCCATTTCAAGAGTGGCTTCAGCTTATCAGTCCTATTTCCCCTGACATAAACTCCCAACCCCGACTCTCTCCTCCTCAAAAAGACGAGACAGGCAGCGACGCTTGGTAGAAGTGAATGAAAATATCCTTTCCTTTAACCCTTCATTCTCATCCCACTGACTGTAACTTCTCACTAGCAGGCCTACTCCCTGGGCAACACTCGCGCCCAGTCACACTGAACGGACAGACGTGAACGCATTTGAATAGGGGGGGGGGGGGGGGGCGCCGTTCTTCCAGTGCCTCTCCTAGCGCCCTCACTTCCCATGCCGGCGATGGATTTTTTACCTTGCTTTTCACGATGCCAATTCTGAGAATATGGGACTGCAGTTGGGGGCGGGGGCGGGCGATATCCTTTCCCTCAGTTGAGTCCCAAATAGGATTCGTTGTCATTCAATTCATTCTTGACTAAACATTTTTCTTAACCACTACAATAAGTCAGCTTTGAGTGTTGATATTTTTCCTGTGTTCCTTTTTTAGCTAAGCTTAGCCTGGGGCTCTGATTGCAGGGTGAGTTCAGTAGCCAAAAATGGGATTTATAGCTATTGTTAGAGCAGTGAGCATTGGATTATCCTAATCACAGGTTGAGCGCTGACAGCAGCGCTAGCCTGTGCTAGCCTGAGCAGTGCACCTAATTAGAACGCGCTGATGGTTAATCTGACAGTCTGACGCACTGTTAAACTTGCCTGTGATTTGCCATCAACTCATGCGAGCTTGTTTATGAGTTTATTAATAGACTAGAAAGTGCACCCATTTGGCCCGGCTCTGGTGAGTTTCCACCTTACTAATCAGATATCGATCTTGCAATAGACCAGTCTAGCCTTCGAACTGGGACTTTCACAACGTCGAAGGCAACTTCGTTCACTAGGTCGGCGTTATGAAATTTTGAGCTCAGTTGACATTTCAGGGCGATTTTATGTCGAGATATCCCTGGCTAGGGATCACCTAATTGATGAGTCATATTTTTATTAATGGGTACCTTGCATGAACAAGGTCACCTATTTATCTAATGGGGTCACCTATTCATCTAATGGGTTTTCCTTATCATTGTTTTTCACCTGTAAATTTTGACTGCTGAGCCAAGGACGTCATGGTGCTTAAGCCCGGGCGATACTGTCTAAGAGAGTCCCTAACTCACAGCCAGCCTGAACTGGATACTCTTAATCAGCTTTTCTTTAACATTCCCAGCGCACCCGGCCGCATATGCATTTCATCAAGGCGGGATCGGGTGGCTGCTCATCGGCAGGCCCCACCCCATCTCTGGGTTGCACCTCCGAGTTGCAACGTGGCTCTCGGCACGCAGACTGCTGAACCATCCAGGAAGAAATCCCCAAATATTGAAAACTGCCGAGCCCATGTAGAACAGCTATTTCTAGGCGAATTCCCACGGCGCGACATCTTGAATTTTGCATTGTTTGCCCCCTTTAAAATTTGCATTTTTTAGGTTTGATTTCCCAAGTTGATTTCGGGCTGTGCATGCGTGTTTGGATGGTTCGGGCGGAATGGATAATTAGGGGCCGGTGCCGGTGTTACAAGCGCGCAGTGTCATAAGCGCGCAGTGTCATAAGCGCGCAGTTTAATAAGCGTGCAGTGTCATAAGCGTGCAGCGTCATAAGCGTGCAGCGTCATAAGCTGTAGTGTCATAAGCGTGTAGTGTCATAAGCGTGTAGTGTCATAAGCGCACAGTGTCATAAGCGCGCAGTTTAATAAGCGTGCAGTGTCATAAGCGTGTAGTGTCATAAGCGCACAGTGTCATAAGCGCGCAGTTTAATAAGCGTGCAGTGTCATAAGCGTGTAGTGTCATAAGCGTGTAGTGTCATAAGCGTGTAGTGTCATAAGCTAGCAGTACCATAAGTGTGCAGTGTCAAAAACGCGCATTTCAATAAGCGCAGTGTCAAAAACGCGCAGTCTCATAAGCACGTCTTTTAATATGCGCGTAGTTTAATAAGCGCGCATTGCCAAAAGCGCGCAGTTTCATCACTTCAGCCGAATGGCTCTGGGACGACGATGTAACGGAAGACGTTGCGTCAGGGAGCCCGCAGCCCTCCTGCGGTTGAGCAGAGCCTATGGAGCCACTGAATTTCTTGACGCTTCTGACTGTACTCGAAGTCCCCTAGATGATTGCTATTGACTTCTTTCTCGAAAATAATCGAGCGCTTGAGGTTAAAGGTGCATGGGAGCGATGGCTAGAGCAAAGGGGGGTCGGTGAGAAGCGCCCAGCCCAGCTCACGGATCAAGCGGTTGAGACGGACCCCCGAAGGTGCAAAAAGTGCCCCCCCTCGAGTCGAAATCCCAACTACTGCACTGAAGCTTCTCCCCGACCGGCTTCCCAAATTTTTATCGAGTCATCCGAAGCGTGAAAGACCGCTACCCCTCTCCCAGCCTCCAAGCTTCATCTTGGCCTAGCCGCGCCGCGCCGCGCGACGGTGAAATCAGACGCCAGAGCAGTGAAAGAGGAGAGGACGAGAGAGAAGCGAGAGAGAGAGAGAGAGAGTCTGGACAGAATGAAAGGGACGCAGCGCGTTTACGCTGTAGAAGAAGACTTAGAAGCTTCTCAAGCAGTCACGGATGAAGGCGCCTCTCGCCAGCCTCCCTGCCTGATCCGAGAGCTCTCGATTAGGCAGGTGCGAATAGGCTTTCGGCTTAAACGAGCAGGAGATTAACAGTTAATGGAGTGCCGAAATTCGAACTTCGATATTTTATAGCGACTCATATTTTCAATAGAGGATTAAGAGCTGCTTATGCCAAAGCCTTCACAAGGGCTAGGGAATTGTGCTGGCCGCGTTGTCTTAGAGTCCAAAAGAGCTAGTAAGGGGACAAGCAGTCAGTCCCGTTCCGCTCACACCTGGGACCTGGCCCTGACTTTCTCATGGTCAGGCGTGTCAAAACTCTACACCTTCTGGTGGCCCTTACTGTGGAATCAAGCCCAGGGAATCAGCACACGCTACCACAGAGCTACTCTCCCCCTGTGCCAACGGGGTCCTTGAACCCAGGGAATCAGCACACGCTACCACAGAGCTACTCTCCCCCTGTGCCAACGGGGTCCTTGAACCCAGGGAATCAGCACACGCTACCACAGAGCTACTCTCCCGCCTGTGCCAGTGCTCATGTCGCATTTCAGCAAAGAAAATTGATCCACTGAATATACAATTTCTCTAGAATCTGATTTATGTGCTAACAAAAAAGTTCCGTCTGTTTAAAACTAGCCACTCTCTTCAAGCAAGAAACGTCTTCAGAACGAGAAAAAACTCTAAGAAAAACGCTTGCTCTCCTCTCTCGGTGAATATCTAGCCTGCTCTTGTGCAAACCTCCTTCACTTTCATTCCTTCCATTAGCAGGCAAGCCTTGGCGGGCTTCAGGGTGGGCAGCAACCGCCTCCGCCTCCCTCCATTCGATGTCACAAGCGGCGGAAGCAGTTGTTGCAGAAGCAGAAGACAAGCACGCAGATGAGGCCCCATACTGCTCAAAAAAGCATAATTGCCCTGCCCCGCATGCAGCATGCAATTATCCCTGTATTCAAGGGAGTAATTTCGGAATGATATCTTTGCGACTGGCTAATCCGCGGGCAGGATAGTCTGAGAAATTTTTCGAATCAAACAGCGCTGTTCATCGTTTCTTCAAGACAGCCAACTGGCATCCCAGCTGTCGGATTACGAGCGAGGTTTCTGCAACAAGCCGATGCAGAAATGTCTTTTAAGAATGCTTAAATAATCCCATGATTTTGCGTTACACTTTGACAGATTGGGACTTGTCATGACTGAGATTACCGGAGATGTTCCTCGTGCGAGAATAAATCAAAGTCAATGCTTAGTACAATAGTAGCAAGATGTGTTACATGGCACTACTGTCCATCAGCAGTAGTATGTTGCTTCCTTAAAGCAATCTATCTATCTATCTATCTATCTATCTATCTATCTATCTATCTATCTATCTATCTATCTATCTATCTATCTATCTATCTATCTATCTATCTATCTATCTATCTATCTATCTATCTATCTATCTATCTATCTATCTATCTATCTATCTATCTATCTATCTATCTATCTATCTATCTATCTATCTATTTATCTATCTATCTATCTATCTATCTATCTATCTATCTATCTATCTATCTATCTATCTATCTATCTATCTATCTATCTATCTATCTATCTATCTATCTATCTATCTATCTGCACGCAACTATATCAGACGCACCTGGTATGGCATGAGCTGCAGGTCGTCAGGCCTCCTTGGTCCATGGAGAGCAGTCCGTCGCAGAGGTTGTTGCCGCTGGTGCAGTAGTGTCGCCGCCCATCCAAATCAGCGGCAATGTTGCCCCAGCTCGATCAACGCATGGATGAATCTGGGGGGTCAGCAAATGGGCAGTGAAAATTGTGAATAGAAACTGTTGCGGCCCAGTCAACGCAGTCAGATAATAAACTGATAAAATGTCGAGTGCCGCGGAGGCGATTTGCATACGGGGCACAGGGGCCACTGTCGGGTCCCGGACCAATGGATTCTGGCCTAGTCGGAGGGGATAAATTGGTAGAACGAGGGGCTGGGGATGGCAGCTCGAGCTCGCTGCGGTGATTAGATATCACCCTGCAATTGGGTCAGAGTCTAGCAGGATAGTGCGTGTAGTGCGGGTTCATATCGATCCAGGCGCCCCATTAGGCAATATCCATGATACAGAAAGTGATATCCACGATCCAGTGTGAGGATATCCACGATCCAGTGTGAGGATATCTACGATCCAGTGTGAGGATATCCACTATCCAGTGTGAGGATATCCACTATCCAGTGTGAGGATATCCACTATCCAGTGTGAGGATATCCACTATCCAGTGTGAGGATATCCACTATCCAGTGTGAGGATATCTACGATCCAGTGTGAGGATATCCACTATCCAGTGTGAGGATATCCACTATCCAGTGTAAGGATATCCACTATCCAGTGTGAGGATATCCACTATCCAGTGTGAGGATATCCACTATCCAGTGTGAGGATATCCACTATCCAGTGTGAGGATATCCACTATCCAGTGTGAGGATATCCACCATCCAGTGTGAGGATATCCACTATCCAGTGTGAGGATATCCACTATCCAGTGTGAGGATATCCACTATCCAGTGTGAGGATATCCACTATCCAGTGTGAGGATATCCACTATCCAGTGTGAGGATATCCACCATCCAGTGTGAGGATATCCACTATCCAGTGTGAGGATATCCACTATCCAGTGTGAGGATATCTACGATCCAGTGTGAGGATATCCACTATCCAGTGTGAGGATATCCACTATCCAGTGTGAGGATATCCACTATCCAGTGTGAGGATATCCACTATCCAGTGTGAGGATATCCACTATCCAGTGTGAGGATATCCACTATCCAGTGTGAGGATATCTACGATCCAGTGTGAGGATATCCACTATCCAGTGTGAGGATATCCACTATCCAGTGTGAGGATATCCACTATCCAGTGTGAGGATATCCACTATCCAGTGTGAGGATATCCACTATCCAGCGTGAGGATATCCACTATCCAGTGTGAGGATATCTACGATCCAGTGTGAGGATATCCACTATCCAGTGTGAGGATATCCACTATCCAGTGTGAGGATATCCACTATCCAGTGTGAGGATATCCACTATCCAGTGTGAGGATATCCACTATCCAGTGTGAGGATATCCACCATCCAGTGTGAGGATATCCACTATCCAGTGTGAGGATATCCACTATCCAGTGTGAGGATATCCACCATCCAGTGTGAGGATATCCACCATCCAGTGTGAGGATTTTTTTTATTAGAGGCAGGGGGGTTGTGTGCACCGTGGCGCACTTTAAGCGACATTGGCACACAACCGTCAAGAGGCATTGCTGCCCATTCCGCCGACTCACCTGAGCAGGCATACAAGCGCGCTGATACGTACGCAGGCACACACTCACACAGGAGTGTACAGCGGCCCTAACTCTATATTATCGTTAGCTAGGCATGTACACTTCACTGCGCCTTGGGGGGTTGGCTCTCAAGGCCGTTAATTGCACGAGCAGAGCCAAGCCGAGATTCCAATTCAGCCCCAAATTAATGTGACTGCACTTGGAATCGAGCCTGGGTCGCTGGCACACCAGAGCAGCTGCAGCTGCGCTAGACCGCTGGGCTACGGCCCCCCTACAGTTGTGAGGATATCCACCATCCAGTGTGAGGATATCCACCATCCAGTGTGAGGATATCCACTATCCAATGTGAGGATATCCACTATCCAGTGGAAGGATATTTTCTATCCAACCCACATATTTCCTAGTAATAAGTCAAATTTATTTTTTTGTTTTATATCATTCTTCACATATTGGTATTAGTAGTATTTGCGTCCTAAGTAGTATTGTGAATTACCAAAACGACTGCTACTTTAAACGTCTGCTCATTGAAAATGCGACACAGCAAATTTGAACTGGGGAAACTCCCTGAGGATCTCGGGGGGGGGGGCAAGTCTGAGGCGACGGCTGGGACCATTTAAATTTGCCATGTAGATTCCATTTGACTTTCTGAGGTGTCTATCTAATAGTTATAAGAGGTCGATTCTACTATATATACATGTAATTAAGGTGTATTACTTATTTTTTTAAACAATTAACGTTTCTGAGCTAGCTTAATAAGCTCATCAAATCAAATGAAACTCATTTTCTACAATAAAGCAACTTGGAGTTATAAATTACAGGCATAAAGCAGTCTTCTTTTCGGCTGTATTTGTTCTATAAATAGGCGTCTATTGACTGCTGCAACTTGAGGAAAAACTGAGTGTGCCCTATGGGTGTTAATATTGTTGTTAATCTAAACTTGAGATATAGGAAAATCGACAATTGTAGAATAGAGAATCAAAACTATTGATGGGCGCATGGGACAAACAAAGGACAAAACAATTATCTGCTCAATTCATATTCACATGCCTTCACTTTATCTCTTCATTAATTCATTGGTTTCTTCATAATTAAGCGACCGTCTCAGCCTCCGTCTCAGCCGGCGCCACCTTGTCCGACTTCCGGGATCGAACCGACGCCCTGGAAGTCTCCACCGCCGAAGCCGTCGGCGACAGCTCGTTAGCGTCCGCGTCCGGCGCATTTGCTTCGGCCGACTTTGCCTCCGCCGCCTTCGGCGAGCCCTCTCCGATTTCGACAACGCTTGGCGCGGCCTCGACGGCGTTGGAGCCGAAGCACTTGGCCAGGACGCCGAACCGGTCTAGCAGGGCGTAGGCAGCCACCAGGATGAGGAAGATGCCAGCTGTCAGGCTGCCAATCAGGGTGTTCCGCTGGTACTTCGCCCAGAGGTCTCCGCCGTACAAGTCGGCTCCGTACAGGTTCAAGCCGCGCTTGTAGTAGTACACAGAGTTGACCGTGTAGTTTAGCAGAGTGTCGTTGATGTAAGTGGCGGCCCGCACAGCGCAGTGGTACAGGCCGAACACGCTTTCAGTGACGTCCTGCACTTGCAGCCCGACGCCGCGGTCCACCACCTGCCGATTGCCGTCGTTGTAGGTCTCGTTGGCGACCCTGCCGTCAGGCAGAATCCACCAGACCTGCTGCACAGGGCTGCCCAGGGCTCCAATAATGGAGCTGTCATTCAACAGGCGGAACGGATAGATGTACTCTGAGGTGCAGTTCAATTGTACGTTGCGCGCGTTTGGTGGTGTCACCACTAGCCACTGTAGCCGCTCCTGTTCCCAGCTAAGGGCCTGAGAACTGGAGACAGTCAGGACAAGTAGCAGTAACAGTGAGACTTGAAGACTGCTGGGAAGCATTTTTCTTTTTTTCTCAGAATTCTATTGTGAACAGCAAACGCGTTGAATGTCTCAGCTCTATGACTTGAGACTTTGGTCGCGTTTTCTTAACGTTTCTCAAAATTAGCATAAGAATCTCAAGTATGAGATCAGGCTTCCGATAAGATAAACATTAAGAATAACTTTGCCATGGCAACCAGTGGCAACATTGGCTGAGAGACGTTTGCAAGCGGTAATTCAAGCCTACTGGCATGTAAATTTATAGATATGCTATCGTCCCCAAAGCGCAGTGGAAATATATGCTAATTTTTCATAACTAGCGAAGCGACTCGCCCTCAGTTGTGCAATTGTTTTATATATTTTAATGTTTGGATACATGCATGTATTGATGACAGCGTTTGGATCCTTCCGGCCGATCGGAAAATTACAAATCCTGTTACTTATCGCTTTTTTTATCATCTAAAAATGCTAGGCCTGATGTCTGTCCTCGTAATGATACCACTGCCCGGACGGATAGCGTCCTTGCAAACGGACTAGTGCTGCTGTAGAATCAATTGGATTAACACACGTAGAATTAGTAAACTCTTATATAGGTCGTGTATTTACGTGTCCGTTATTTACATGTACGTTTCGCATCTGAACATAATGTGAAGATGTGAAGATAATGTGTATGTGAAGATAACTGTTTTTGCCACAAGTGAACCAGCCTAATCTTCTTAATAGGTCTATTAATTGCTGCTTGTGAGAAGTGCAGGAACTCAGACCCAGCTGAAAAATTCTCGATAGATATGTGTATGTTTCAGCTTTCTCCATCGCCTTTTCAGTAGAGTGAAACTGAAGGTCCTCTTTTTCTTTTTAACTATTATCGTGAATCATATTCAAGGCGAGATGCACGACAGCCAGAGCATTTGCGATCTAATCATAGCATTCATCAGATAAGTTTTTGAGATTCCGGTGTTTCTGAAAATAACAGGCTCGTTGTATCGATTAAAACAAAATGTTACTTACTAAATAGTAGTAACCTCTTAAGTTTATTTAATAGCCTAAACCAACATGAATTAACACATCTAATGCTGACAAATTATTGGCTCTATTTTGCTCGGTATATCTGATTAGTCTTCCGTCAGTCAGCAACCAATGTTCTTCATCAACCAGTTTACTCGTATGCTTCTTTGTCTTCTTGTTCATATCACTCAAAAATTGTTCAAAAATTGAAACACTTAACTAAAATTGCTATAACTTTTTGCTCAATCAAATTTTACAAATGAGGTGTCAAAATTTTTATTGCATTGATTACTAGCAGATTAAATAATTAAGAACAAAAATTCTAGGCTCTAATTTTCAAAATATTGTTAGACACTTACGTGTTTCTGTTAGTATTAAGCTATCAAAAATTTCCATGCAGGTCCCAAATTTCCATGCATAGTTTGTGTATAAAAAAATAGGTAGAAATATATAATTGAACACATTTTTCAATCAAAGTTTTAATTGTATCTATTATCAATGTTTAGCTAATTAGTTATTAGGTAACTAAAATAAAATACTTAATTTAAAAAACTTTTTATAGGTCTACTTAGTGGTTATTTATAAAGAATAAAAAAGCAACAAGACAAGATACTTATATTCCATTTCATTGTAGCCTTGACTTTTGTTATAAAATTGGTTAGGCCCTATATTTTCAATTTGACAAATTGATAGGCCTACCAATACAATAACAATTGAAAAAAAATACACTTACAAGTACTTAACATATATTGGCAAGTTTAAAATATTTTAAAGATTTTTAATAGATTTTTTATAGATTTTTCAGATTCCCCATCCAAAGTTTTTACTTGTCAAACCTACTTATCAGGTAGTAGCAATCTAGAAATTGAGAAATCAGAAATGCAATTTGTCACTGAGCAATAAATAAAGACTACTAATGAATCTTAGGAAATAAAAATCAAGCTACATTCTTAGTCACACATAAACTATATATATTTCTTTACTTACTTTAGTTGTCAGTCATCATTTCACTTAGTTGCTTTGTTAGTCATAGCTAGGCCCTATCTTGGCTTTTTTAGCTATAGTTGGTATAGCTAATAATAATATGTTTATTGCTTAAATAGATAGATGATACAGACAAATCTTAACAAAATTTCTCCTGTTTTACTGCAACTGCTGACAATAGTCAAGCAATTGTTTAATTGGCATGGTCATTCAGTTGGGTCCCATAGGCCTAACCTTTACATTTACCTTAACCTTTCCTATAACCTTTTATATAGCAATTAATAGAATATTTAATTTTAATATAAATTAGAATAGTAGTCACATGACTACTCTCAGCTAATAGATAGCTCAACTTACATGTGTGTTGTCAATAGAAATGGCCAGGTGATTCCCAAGGTTATGCATATATATATGGCCATATACTGGAAAGAATTTGGTATGTATTTTTCATTTTATATAAATTATGCTAAGCAAATAATACCAAGATTAAGATACTGATAATAAAATTAACTATAATCTGTATTTGCAAAAAACAGTCTTATACACAAAAATATAAGTTTGTAAGTCTTACTTATTAAGCTAAAGCTTATTTTTTCTTTTGTACATTCAACAAAAACAAAAATATCAGATAAAAAATCTGTTATTTATTTTATTTTGGTAAAATAAAGATGTAAAGCATAATAAGATTATTTTCTAATTTATTAGATCTTGTAAAGTTATAAACTGGAGCAACAAAAAGCAAATTGGGATATTAAGATTTTAAGTAAGCCTACCAAAGACATTTAGCCTTAATAAGACAGTCATAGTTAATCCTGCCATTTATCCTAAATTTCATTAATTTTTGCTTTAGGGTTTCTTTCATAGGTTAGTTGCATTGCCAGTGTAGATCAAAGGAGTTGTGCATGTATATAACCATTATTCTAATATTCTGATCTTCTTGGTAGAAAATCAGTTGTATAAAAAATTTTATGATCAAGATCCAATTTTTTCTCATACCCTAGGATTTAACAATTGCATGAGTGAGATTGGGATCTATCTAATATATGAGTATAGGCAGATATAAAGATTGGGCAAAATTGGGTAGAGCCAAGATCCCTGGTTGTAAGATCCTAATACCAAAAAAGTTGATTATATCTAATAGTTACCTGGTGAGAAGGTAAGCATAACTATTTATTAATCATAATGAGTGCAAATTTTATTGTATAAAAATGATTTTTGACATAGTTACTATGGCAACTATAATAAAATAAATATCTATGATAGTAACAAATGTTCCTATGTTCCAAAAACTGTTCTTATGACTACAACTATGAAAATATGATGATTTAAAATGAAGCCATAATTCTGCCTAACAGCTATGTCTATGGTTGAAAGACTGGTCTTATACTATAACAATGCATAAGATTATAATAAGTTTTCATTTAAAAAATGTAATAAGTACTTTTATGGTTGTATGAAAATTTAATAGATTAGTTTTTTATTGCATGGTCTGCAGTGCTGCAGGAGGCTTAGCCAATTGCAACACAGGGCAAAATAATTATAAAAAATAATTGTTAGTATTTCATCAGACTCAACTGCAGCTTAGCTCTCTATCATCATCATGTCTGAGAATGATAATCAGCAGCCACTGGCCACTGTGTTCTGCAAGAACGGCTGCGGCTTCTATGGCTCCAACCAGTTTGATGGCCTGTGCAGTGTCTGCTTCAAGCAGGCCCTATCCAAGGGCCAGCCTCAGGTGCCTGCGCCTGTAATGCATTCTTCAGCATCTTGTGAGTTATTGGCTGCTGCCACAGGAATGAGAACCTTAGCAGTAAAGTTATAAAACAAATTAACTAAGACTAACAACAGTTCTGTTATCCAACTGAGAGTGTAAGCAGAGTGCAAAATGCAAACTGCTGTCCATGCTTTGCTGATGTCGTAACCCGGGTCGGTTAGGGTGCCTAGTCCTGAGTACAATATTTTATATGTAATATAACAGGCGTAGTGACGCTCTGTCTGTACTTTTATGGATATGAACAGGCGTGACGACGCTCTGCGATAATAGTTCGATCCCTCTGGTGTTGTGACACTCAGAGTTCACGCTGCGGCTCGATGTGTGGTGACACTCTCGGGTGCTTCTAGTTTCGATACTGTAGGTTGTACACACTATATAAAGTAACCGGTACAGTACTACAATAATACACAATATACAACGCTGCTGTGCTGCAGTGGTCACAGTCGCAGGCGTGATGACGCTCTAGCTATGGAATCACTGCTACGGCAAGGCCTCGGAAAAACTAAAGAAGCGAATGAACTCGGGGATCTTACCGGTGCCAGAAACTGTGGAGCTCGTTTGAATATCGCCAACACTTGACCGCTTTATTTGCTCCCAATCAATTGAGTCCTCGCAGTAAGGGACCGTATAGACACGGCTCGCTTGAGTATCGCTAGTTTAGTTTGAAGAACTAGGCGCGGGGCGCGGAGCGGAGTGTGAGGAGCTGGCTGGGCCAGGCTTGAGCACTATATACCACTTAACAGGGTAGAGGGGCAGACAGCGCGAGAGAGAGACGCCAAACAAAAGAGACGACCCCTCAGCCAATCAGCGTGCCCGCCGAGCAGATCTGATTGACTGGGGGCCAGAAAAGAAAAACAAGCTCAGCCAATCAGTGGCCGTCGCGAAAAGACTCAAGCTGGGCCAAGCGCGCCCCCCAACCGGTCTGGAGATGGCCGCCTACGGCGCACGCAAAAACAACTCAAAAATTGCAAGAGCACTCAACAGGCCAGACACCACACTGAGGAGACAAGAGTGCCCCCCCCCCCATTTTCCCTAGCAGTAGGGCACATAATACAAACAAGGACTACTTAACTGGAAGGATGGGAAACTGCGTCTCTTAGAAAATGTTAAGGAGGCTCGTTTTTGCCGAAAAATACACTACGGAGATAGGAACTTTTATTTTTTTTTAGCACAAGAATTGTTGTTTATCTTTATAGCTCTCTAATAGCTCTAAAGCTATTTGTTCTGCGTAAATTCCCTGTACCTAAAAGTCATGAAAATGCATGGCACAGCTCGACTCTGGTTTTATTAATCTATTTGATCATCTCTGTTACACATACTGTTACACAGTCAGCCAAGAATGATAAAAAAATCCATAAAACTAATAAGACGAGCCGTGCCATTTTACTGGTTTTTAAGCACTGGACATTTACGAATGTACGTAGAATAAAAATTAATATGGAATCTAATTTTCTGAACAAAAAGCTTTATGAATATCAATAGAGCTATAAGAAAGGCACAACATAACATTAGATGAACATTGGGTCCGCCTCCTATCGAAAGCAATAACAATTCTTGTGCTGAAAAAAATGAAAACTTTCAAAAAAAGTTGCTCAAATTCAGCAGAGCATTGAAGCTAAGCAATTGCTACTTGTTAAGACTTAAACAACCTGGAAAGTAGGCTTTGGGCAGGGGTTGGCAAACTTTTTTACCTCAAAGGCCAGATAGGGAATTCAGCTCTTGTCTGCGGGCCAATGAGAGTGACAAGGAAAGATAAAAGAGGAGAGAAAAGGGGAGAGGGAAGAGGAAAAGAGTTAGAGAAGACGGGAGAAGGGAGAGAAGAGAGAAGAGACAGAGCTGAGCAGAGTCACAAACCTTGAGCGGGCCGGATTGCTATTGTGAAGTTTCAAAGGACCTGAGGGCCGGATAGAGAGGCTTCGAGGGCGCGTATGGCCCGCGGACCGGAGTTTGCCGATCCCTGGCTTTGGGGATCCTGCAGAAACCCTTGAGTCAATAATCTTAGAGGAAAGGGGACAGCTAACCCTGCCCCCTGTTTCACCTGATTCAAACTATGACTCAAAAAACATTTATGCAGCTTCTTCTCTGCATGCCGCTCATTCTACCGCCGCCGCCGCCGCCTCCGATGCCATTTCAACGCCTGACGCTGCGCCTTCGCTGCTGCCAGCACAGCCGGCCGGCGCCCTGACGTCAAATCTGTCAACCTCGTCGTTCCTTAGCGTGAACTCGTCTGGTAAGCTGAATGCTTTTAATTGTGAGTTTAATTGCTTCGTTATAGACTCCGGATGCTGGAGTAGTTTTCTGGGAATGCGAAAATTTCATTTCATTTCTGAACCACCAGTTACTAGGCAGGGGTCGGCATCGGCAAGCTTATTTACCTTAAGGACAAGATACATAATTCAGATCATGGTCGCGGGCCAGTTGAGAGCGGAAAAAATAGATGAGATGGGAGATAAAAATAGGAGAGGAGGGAGATAGGAGGAGAGGAAGATAGGAGGAGAGGAGGGAGATAGGAGGGGAGGAAGATAGGAGGAGAGGAGGGAGATAGGAGGGGAGGGAGATAGGAGGAGAGGAAGATAGGAGGAGAGGAGGGAGATAGGAGAGGAAGATAGGAGGAGAGGAGGGAGATAGGAGGAGAGGAAGATAGGAGGAGAGGAGGGAGATAGGAGGAGAGGAGGGAGATAGGAGGGGAGGGAGATAGGAGGAGAGGAGGGAGATAGGAGGGGAGGGAGATAGGAGGAGAGGAGGGAGATAGGAGGAGAGGAGGGAGATAGGAGGAGAGGAAGATAGGAGGAGAGGAGGGAGATAGGAGAGGAAGATAGGAGGAGAGGAGGGAGATAGGAGGAGAGGAAGATAGGAGGACAGGTGGGAGATAGGAGGAGAGGAGGGAGATAGGAGGAGAGGAGGGAGATAGGAGGAGAGGAGGGAGATAGGAGGAGAGGAGGGAGATAGGAGAGGAAGATAGGAGGAGAGGAGGGAGATAGGAGGAGAGGAAGATAGGAGGAGAGGAGGGAGATAGGAGGAGAGGAAGATAGGAGAGAGGAGGGAGATAGGAGGAGAGAGGAGGGAGATAGGAGGAGAGGAAGATAGGAGGACAGGAGGGAGATAGGAGGAGAGGAGGGAGATAGGAGGAGAGGAAGATAGGAGAGAGGAGGGAGATAGGAGGAGAGGAAGATAGGAGGACAGGAGGGAGATAGGAGGAGAGGAGGGAGATAGGAGGAGAGGAAGATAGGAGAGGAGGGAGATAGAAGGAGAGGAGGGAGATAGAAGGAGAGGAGGGAGATAGGAGGGAGATAGGAGAAGAGGAGGGAGATAGGAGGAGAGTAGGGAGATAGGATGAGAGGAGGGAGAGAGGATAAAGAGAGGGGAGAGAAGAGAAAGAAGAGGGGAGAGACAAGAGAAAGAAAAGGGGAGAGGAGAGAGGAGAGAAAACAGCTGAGAAGAGAGACAAACCTTGAGCGGGCCGGATTGCTATTTTGAAGTTTCAAAAGACCCGGATGAAGTGGCTTTACGGGTCGCATGTGCACCGCAGACTGGAGTTCACGGCCCCTAAAATAGGGGTTTACTAAATAAGCTAATCTGTCAGTTAACGATACTACCTTCGTTTAGGCGTCTGTTAAGAGTTTTTTTAGTTTTGATTTGAGATCTACAAAAACTTTATGTTCTTTTTAATTGGCTCCCAGATTCTGTCTATGGCGAAAACCATAGCGTGAAAGAAATTATTACACTGCATCTGTTGCATCATGCGCGCGTGCTCAATTTCTTTTGCAGAGGCCAGCGCGGCTGAATCGTCCGATTCTCAGCAGCCACAATCGGCTGCCGGCTCTTCGTCAACTACTAGCAGTAGTAAGCGTAGAAATCGATGCGAAATTTGTAAAAAGAAGGTTGGACTAACCGGTAAGCTATTTATATATACTACTGCTCTTAAATAGTTTTCTATACGAACAGTTCATTAAGCAACTAGTTAGTCAGCTTGCTATTTAATTTATTCATTAGACAAATATTTCATCACACAATGGTTTAATTAGGGGAAATTAATTCATTAGGCAAATAGTTTATTAGCTAATAGTTAATTAACAAAATTTAACTGGACAATTAGTTCATTAGAAAATTATTGCATTTGACAATTGTTGCATTAGACAATTAGTTTTTTAGACAGCTATTTTATTCAATAATAAGTTCATTAGTTTATTAGCCCATTAGCATATTAGCCAGTCCTGTCATAAGAATTTGCTATCGCCTAGCATTAGCCAATTAGATAGAATTGTGAAGGAAAGAACCTTAGGCCTGTTCACAGATACTAGAATAACTAGATGGGCCACTCAGGCATAAATACCCAGTAAAACAGCTTTCTACTTTCAGTTCAGTAGCAAAGAAGAATACATAAGCTATTTTATAAAAATAAAGCCAGCTGAAACGATATTGATAAGTCAAGCAGCCCGAGCTTGCAGGCGTAAACAACTTGCTAATTGGTTCAGCCATAATGTATATTAGCCAGTCCACTGAAATGTACATGGCAGTTTTCGGCTGGAATTTTCGAGTAATTGGCAATAAAAATTGGGGTGGGGCGGTGGGGGGGGTAGGGTGGAAAGGCGCGATTGGAGGGTTTAAGCTGGGGGTAAGAGCCAATAAATGAGCCTTGGCTTTAAAAATACATTAAAATGCTTCGGTTTAACTTGCTACTAAGCTGAAAGTAGCTTACACGCAAATGTGCTGAGTGGCCCAGCTAGTTATTCTAGTATCTGTGGGCCTGTTGAACATTCGGCTCGAATCTTCCATACGCTTTACTGTCTGTATTATAAAAAAACACTCCAGGCTTCGAGTGCCGCTGCGGCGGAGTCTACTGCTCAGTGCACAGATACAGCGACAAGCACGACTGTCAATTTGATTATCAGGGCGTGGGCCAAGCTGAGATTCGCAAGGCCAATCCCGTTGTGGTTAAAAGCAAAGTTGACAAGCTCTGAGGGCTTGGCTGAGAGAACTTTCGTCTATTATATCAGCCTCTGTTACTAAACTGTTGTTTTTTATTACTATTATTATTATTGCTCGCGACGTCGTGAACGACTGCTCTAGCTTTTTATTGATTGTTCGATCTTTTTTTAGCGATTAAAGGCTTGTCTGTCTGTCTGTCTGTCTGTCTGTCTGCCTGTCTGTCTGTCTGTCTGTCTGTCTGCCTGTCTGTCTGTCTGCCTGTCTGTCTGTCTGTCTGCCTGTCTGTCTGTCTGTCTGTTTGCCTGTCTGTCTGTCTGTCTGTCTGTCTGTCTGTCTGCCTGTCTGTCTGCCTGTCTGCCTGTCTGTCTGTCTGCCTGTCTGTCTGCCTGTCTGCCTGTCTGTCTGTCTGTCTGCCTGTCTGTCTGCCTGTCTGTCTGTCTGTCTGCCTGTCTGTATGTCTGTATGTCTGTCTGTCTGTCTGTCTGCCTGCCTGCCTGCCTGCCTGTCTGCCTGTCTGCCTGTCTGTCTGCCTGCCTGTCTGTCTGCCTGTCTGTCTGTCTGTCTGCCTGTCTGTATGTCTGCCTGTCTGCCTGTCTGTCTGCCTGCCTGTCTGTCTGCCTGTCTGTCTGTCTGTCTGTCTGTCTGTCTGCCTGTCTGTCTGTCTGTCTGTCTGTCTGTCTGTCTGTCTGTCTGTCTGTATGTCTGTATGTCTGTCTGTATGTCTGTCTGTCTGTCTCTCTGCCTGTCTGCCTGTCTGTCTGTCTGTCTGCCTGTCTGTCTGTCTGTCTGTTTTCCTGTCTGTCTGTCTGTCTGTCTGTCTGTCTGTCTGTCTGTCTGTCTGTCTGTCTGTCTGTCTGTCTGTCTATCTGTTTGCCTGTCTGTCTGTCTGTTTGCCTGTTTGCCTGTCTGTCTGTCTGTCTGTCTGTCTGTCTGTCTGTCTGTCTGTCTGCCTGTCTGCCTGTCTGTCTGTCTGTCTGTCCGTCTGTATGTCTAGGGCTTACTAGGGCTGAGAAGTCTTACCTGTCACCTGTTATAGAATCGTGTCTCCGCAGCAGTCGCTCCAGTTTGCATGAATAATTAGATGACTAGATAATTGCTAACTAATAAATTATACGTGACAATTATTTTAATTATTTGCCAATAGCTAGAGGGGTTTTCTGTCCTTAGCGTAGCGTTTCAATTTACAGGTAGGTAGTAACGCTTAAGCTAGACTGAGCAGACATTTCTAGATAACATATCGCGCCCCGACACTACCTGTTTTGCTTTCCTTTTTTGATTACTTGTTACTGCACCCCTACCTTCCTCTGGGCGTTATTAATCGTCCTTATACGTGTACTATATTGTTCAATAATTGTTAATTATCATTTGTGTAGCCTGGTAGACGGCAAACTTAATGTTGCTTGAACGCTTATAGCCTCGCATTATCAACCCTAGCTGGCTTCCTGTAATTCTTCTGTATTTATTTTCTTCTTGGCACTTTTCTCAAGCTCTAGTAGCTTAGCTGTTAATGAGAGAATAGGGCATGGGAGGGAGAGATACTGTACATACTTTCGGATTTAATTGGTGTTGTCGTCTCATTATTTAATTGTTAATTTCATTTAATTACCATCCCCTGTAATTATCCTGCTATTAGTGTGTATGCCTCCCATATCTTCATGCTGAGCTACAGCCAGCCTCCCCGATCCTCAGGCTGAGTAGCCAGCCTCCCATATCTTCATGCTGAGCTACAGCCAGCCTCCCCGATCCTCAGGCTGAGTAGCCAGCCTCCCCGATCCTCAGGCTGAGTAGCCAGCCTCCCCGATCCTCAGGCTGAGTAGCCAGCCTCCCCGATCCTCAGGCTGAGTAGCCAGCCTCCCAGATACTCAGGCTGAGTAGCCAGCCTCCCAGATCCTCAGGCTGAGTAGCCAGCCTCCCAGATCCTCAGGCTGAGTAGCCAGCCTCCCCGATCCTCAGGCTGAGTAGCCAGCCTCCCAGATCCTCAGGCTGAGTAGCCAGCCTCCCCGATCCTCAGGCTGAGTAGCCAGCCTCCCAGATACTCAGGCTGAGTAGCCAGCCTCCCAGATCCTCAGGCTGAGTAGCCAGCCCCCCAGATCCTCAGGCTGAGTAGCCAGCCTCCCAGATCCTCAGGCTGAGTAGCCAGCCCCCCAGATCCTCAGGCTGAGTAGCCAGCCTCCCAGATCCTCAGGCTGAGTAGCCAGCCCCCCAGATCCTCAGGCTGAGTAGCCAGCCTCCCAGATCCTCAGGCTGAGCCACAATCTCAGATTCTCAGACTGAGCCACAATCTCAGATCCTCTAAGTCGTCAGCCTGATATGACGCCAGTAAGCATACAATTTAATGTATTTCTCTTTTTCCACTGGATTCCCTAATAAAAGGCTAAGAGCGATGGGCTAAGTGCTTTGCTAACTGGCTAGATAAAAGCATTGTAATATATTGCTTTATTTAGCTTGCACAGACTAGATTTCCTATCACCACTCAGCGGCACTAATACTGCAGGATTGCGCTGGCATAGCAGCAGCCCCTGTTGCGTCAATAATTTTATTGATTAATCCCGTATCCCCTGTTGTCAATTCCAAATTCCTATAATTGCTCGCTGGTCCGTTAATCCTTTGTTTTTTTTCACTCTCATTGGAAGCGAATCAGGGTCTCGTGTATTTTTAGCTTAGCCAAGCAGCCTCGCATCTTTCATTTGTTTTATTTCTTGATTGTATAATTTTTTGCGCACTTATTTAACTAATTACTTTGCTGTGTGTGTTGCCTATCGCGCTCTTGTTAATCGCCAACCTTCTATATATTGTTGGCCTATTGTATTCAACTCTAGAAACCTCTGCTAATATAGGCCTGCTTGATGTCCAGTTTACCGTTTTTTGTTATTCCTTTAATTTATACTGTTCCTTAGACCTGCGCACTACTAATAAACTAATTGCGATGAGCTGACCTTTTTATCTTAATTAATTTTACTGCGTGGCGACAACTGTAAACAGGAATTTCTGCGATGGCTTTTCTCTTTTATAAGATAACACCTGGTTTTGATGGATTTTGCCATCTCCATCTTGCACCCTGTGTCCACCTTCCGCTTCTCTGTGTCCACCTTCCGCTTCTGTGTGTCCACCTTCCGCTTCTGTGTGTCCACCTTCCGCTTCTCTGTGTCCACCTTCCGCTTCTCTGTGTCCATCTTCCGCTTGTTTCCACCTCCCGCTTCTGTGTGTTCACCTTCCGCTTGTGTCCACCTCCCGCTTCTGTGTGTTCACCTACCACTTGTGTCCACCTTCTGCTTCTGTGTCCACCTTCCGCTTGTGTCCACCTTCCGCTTCTCTGTGTTTACCTTCCGCTTGTGTCCACCTTCCGCTTCTCTGTGTTTACCTTCCGCTTGTCTTCACCTTCCGCTTTGTCCACCTTCCGCTTTTGTCCACCTTCCGCTTATGTCCACCTTCCGCTTCTCTGTGTCCACCTTCCGCTTCTCTGTGTCCACCTTCCGCTTGTGTCCACCTTCCGCTTGTGTCCACCTTCTGCTTGTGTCCACCTCCCGCTTCTCTGTGTCCACCTTCCGCTTCTGTCCACCTTCCGCTTATGTCCACCTTCCGCTTGTGTCCACCTTCCGCTTATGTCCACCTTCCGCTTGTTTCCACCTCCCGCTTCTGTGTGTTCACCTACCGCTTGCGTCCACCTTCCGCTTGTGTCCACCTTCCGCTTGTGTCCACCTTCCGCTTCTCTGTGTTTACCTTCCTCTTGTGTTCACCTTCCGCTTGTGTCCACCTTCCGCTTGTGTCCACCTTCCGCTTCTCTGTGTTTACCTTCCGCTTGTGTTCACCTTCCGCTTGTGTTTACCTTCCGCTTGTGTCCACCTTCCTCTTGTGTCCACCTTCCGCTTATGTCCACCTTCCGCTTCTGTCCACCTTCCGCTTGTGTCCACCTTCCGCTTCTCTGTGTTTACCTTCCTCTTGTGTTCACCTTCCGCTTGTGTCCACCTTCCGCTTCTCTGTGTTTACCTTCCGCTTGTGTTCACCTTCCGCTTGTGTTTACCTTCCGCTTGTGTCCACCTTCCTCTTGTGTCCACCTTCCGCTTATGTCCACCTTCCGCTTCTGTCCACCTTCCGCTTGTGTCCACCTTCCGCTTCTCTGTGTTTACCTTCCGCTTTGTCCACCTTCCGCTTATGTCCACCTTCCGCTTCTGTCCACCTTCCGCTTGTGTCCACCTTCCGCTTCTGTCCACCTTCCGCTTGTGTCCACCTTCCGCTTGTGTCCACCTTCCGCTTGTGTCCACCTCCCGCTTCTCTGTGTCCACCTTCCGCTTCTGTCCACCTTCCGCTTGTGTCCACCTTCCGCTTCTGTCCACCTTCCGCTTCTCTGTGTTTACCTTCCGCTTGTGTTCACCTTCCGCTTCTGTCCACCTTCCGCTTGTGTCCACCTTCCGCTTCTCTGTGTTTACCTTCCGCTTGTGTTCACCTTCCGCTTCTGTCCACCTTCCGCTTGTGTCCACCTTCCTCTTGTGTCCACCTTCCGCTTATGTCCACCTTCCGCTTCTGTCCACCTTCCGCTTGTGTCCACCTTCCGCTTCTCTGTGTTTACCTTCCGCTTTGTCCACCTTCCGCTTGTGTCCACCTTCCGCTTGTGTCCACCTCCCGCTTCTCTGTGTCCACCTTCCGCTTCTGTCCACCTTCCGCTTCTGTCCACCTTCCGCTTTTGTCCACCTTCCGCTTATGTCTACCTTCCTCTTGTGTCCACCTTCCTCTTGTGTCCACCTTCCTCTTGTGTCCACCTTCCGCTTGTGTCCACCTTCCGCTTGTGTCCACCTTCCGCTTCTCTGTGTTTACCTTCCGCTTGTGTTCACCTTCCGCTTGTGTTTACCTTCCTCTTGTGTTCACCTTCCGCTTGTGTCCACCTTCCGCTTCTCTGTGTTTACCTTCCGCTTGTGTTCACCTTCCGCTTGTGTTTACCTTCCGCTTGTGTCCACCTTCCTCTTGTGTCCACCTTCCGCTTATGTCCACCTTCCGCTTCTCTGTGTCCACCTTCCGCTTGTGTCCACCTTCCGCTTCTCTGTGTTTACCTTCCGCTTTGTCCACCTTCCGCTTTTGTCCACCTTCCGCTTTTGTCCACCTTCCGCTTATGTCCACCTTCCGCTTCTGTCCACCTTCCGCTTGTGTCCACCTTCCGCTTCTGTCCACCTTCCGCTTGTGTCCACCTTCCGCTTGTGTCCACCTTCCGCTTGTGTCCACCTCCCGCTTCTCTGTGTCCACCTTCCGCTTCTGTCCACCTTCCGCTTATGTCTACCTTCCGCTTGTGTCCACCTTCCGCTTCTCTGTGTCCACCTTCCGCTTCTGTCCACCTTCCGCTTCTGTCCACCTTCCGCTTCTGTCCACCTTCCGCTTATGTCTACCTTCCGCTGGTGTCCACCTTCCGCTTGTGTCCACCTCCCGCTTCTCTGTGTCCACCTTCCGCTTCTGTCCACCTTTCGCTTATGTCTACCTTCCACTTGTGTCCACCTTCCGCTTCTCTGTGTCCACCTTCCGCTTCTGTCCACCTTCCGCTTCTGTCCACCTTCCGCTTCTGTCCACCTTCCGCTTCTGTCCACCTTCCGCTTATGTCTACCTTCCGCTTGTTTCCACCTTCCTCTTGTGTCCACCTTCCTCTTGTGTCCACCTTCCTCTTGTGTCCACCTTCCTCTTGTGTCCACCTTCCGCTTCTCTGTGTTCACCTTCCGCTTGTGTCCACCTTCTGCTTATGTCCACCTTCCGCTTCTCTGTGTTTACCTTCCGCTTGTGTTCACCTTCCGCTTTGTCCACCTCCCGCTTCTGTGTCCACCTCCCGCTTCTGTGTCCACCTTCCGCTTCTGTGTCCACCTCCCGCTTCTGTTTCCACCTTCCGCTTCTGTGTCCACCTCCCGCTTCTGTGTCCACCTCCCGCTTCTGTGTCCACCTTCCGCTTCTGTGTCCACCTCCCGCTTCTGTGTCCACCTTCCGCTTCTGTGTCCACCTCCCGCTTCTGTGTCCACCTCCCGCTTCTGTGTCCACCTTCCGCTTCTGTGTCCACCTCCCGCTTCTGTGTCCACCTTCCGCTTCTGTGTCCACCTTCCGCTTCTGTGTCCACCTCCCGCTTCTGTGTCCACCTCCCGCTTCTGTGTCCACCTCCCGCTTCTGTGTCCACCTTCCGCTTCTGTGTCTACCTCCCGCTTCTGTGTATCTACAGATTCTACATTTCGCTTGTGTCCATCCGCTTATCTGTGTCAACCTTCAAGCCCTAAAACATCCATTTGCCATCCGTGCAACCATACAGCATCGCAAATTTATCTCTGCAGTTTCATCAGTGATCTATATTTAAAAGGGCCGCTATTGGAGGCCTGTGGCTTGAAGTGCATTTTCCCATCTCTGAGTAATGGAATCCCTTGATAATCTGTTTTAAGTCGCAGTGGCCATCTGGCTGCATGGCCGGCTGGCCCAGTTGATAATGCAAATTATTGTTGTGCACTGTATATAGATAGCTGTCTCTGCAGGCCACAGCCACTCTGTTTTGTCTGGGTGTTCTGTGGCGAGGCGGACCAAGCATTGCTGCAGGCCTATTCGAAATCTGGGATTGAAGAGGATAACTCTGTCTGTATCTCTCCGTCCCTCAGTTTGGTTGTCGGCGCCAATATAGAGAAATCCTTTTTTTCCCACGCAGCCAGCCAGCGATCTCCGTCCGCTGCGCCTATAGCCGGCTTGTATTGATTGATGAAAGTGCTGCGGGGCGACCGCACGCTTCGGCGAGTCCATGCGACAGTTGGAGAAAGAGGAGAGAGAGAGAGAGCGGCGCTATGACGCTGAATTGGCCAGTATTATTGCGTATAGTTTATATAAAATTATATACTGTTTTGAGGCCTTTATTTTTCTATTTCTAATTCAAATACTCGTAGACTTGATAAAATATATCTAACTGGGCTATTGGCGCTATACTTACTTATTCTGCTAGGAGTGAATAGACTTGCACTTTTGCTTGATTTAGATCAGGGTTCGGCAAAGTTAAACTTTTGCCTCGGGGGGCCAGATAGAGAATCTAGCGCGTATGACTGCGGGCCAGAGGAGAGGAGAGAGTAGATAAGAGAGCTGAGAAAAGACAAACCTTAGGGGGGCCGATAGAGAGGCTTCGCTGGCCGCATGCGACCCGCGGACCGGAGTTCGCTGACCCCTGATTAAGATCAAGAAGAAAGAGGGAAGCGATTCATCTTAGCGATAATAATATCTCTTTGAGAGAGCTCCGGTTCTGCTGTCATCGCCATTGTCTTGCCAGCCTTGCAGTCAAAGAGCGCGATCGCATTGCAACGCAAATCGATAATCCGCGCCCAGGTAATTTCATCCCAGTCGGCTTGACGTGAAAAAAGGCGCTCGCAAGAAATTGTTTAGCATGCAGTCAGATCCGGGTTTTGAGTACTCGGATGCGTTGTCAGGACTTTCCAGACCAGGTCCGGCCCCTTGGGTCCCTTGAAACTTCACAACAGCAAACCGGCTCGCTTAAGGTTTGCGTCTCTTCAAGTCAAGGCCCTTGACGTGAACAAGTTAGCCGACCCCTGACCTAGACAACTCTTTTCTACTTCCTGAGTTCACGCCGCGGTTCGTCTCTGACCCCCCCCCCCCGATCCGTTGTCAGTCAATATGAGAATCGATTATGCGAACTGGCGTTGAATTTTTGGTCCGGAAATTTCAATTTCTATGCCGTAACTGAGAGCTTAGTTAGGGCAGGGGGGCACTGCTGGCTGAATAAAGAGAGCTTGGAGAGCTCAGACGGTGCTCCCAGACCCAATTTGTTCGCTCCGGCCTCCGGCCAATCAGAGCCAAAGAAATTCCTCAATTAGCTAGCTGAAGCAGAGAGCGGCCAACCAGTGGCCATTCCTGCATGGAAATATCCCAACAGGACTGCAACGGATTCACTGGCCAGTATATAAGCATGTAAAATTATAGAGCCTAAAAGTTCTAGACAGTTTTAATCTGCAGAACCGATTCAAATTTAAAGCGTTGATTGCACTTTACACAGAATAGCGGCTGTCATGGATGATGCTGTGCATGACAATTCAACTAGCCTGTGAGTTTACTGCGCTGCTCAAAAATGCTTGCTTGATTTTGAGCTCCGTCACTATCAGTCCCAGCAGTGCATTGGATAGTCCAGCAGCACTTTGGAAGTCCTTGGCGATGTAGAAGCTTTAATATGGATTTTGAATCCATTGGACAGTCCAGCAGCACTTTAGAAGTCCTTGGTGATGTAGAAGCTTTAATATGGACCTTGAATCCATTGGATAGTCCAGCAGCACTTTGGAAGTCCTTGGCGATGTAGAAGCTTTAATATGGATTTTGAATCCATTGGACAGTCCAGCAGCACTTTGGAAGTCCTTGGCGATGTAGAAGGTCTAGTAATGCCACCTTATTTACCTTGGATCCGTTGGACAGTCCAGCAGCACTTTGGAAGTCCTTGGCGATGTAGAAGCTTTAATATGGATTTTGAATCCATTGGACAGTCCAGCAGCACTTTGGAAGTCCTTGGCGATGTAGAAGGTCTAGTAATGCCACCTTATTTACCTTGGATCCGTTGGACAGTCCAGCAGCACTTTGGAAGTCCTTGGCGATGTAGAAGCTGACTTATCTACCTTGAATCCATTGGATAGTCCAGCAGCACTTTGGAAGTCCTTGGCGATGTAGAAGCTTTAATATGGATCTTGAATCCATTGGACAGTCCAGCAGCAGTTTGGAAGTCCTTGGCGATGTAGAAGCTTTAATATGGATCTTGAATCCATTGGATAGTCCAGCAGCACTTTGGAAGTCCTTGGCGATGTAGAAGCTGACTTATCTACCTTGAATCCATTGGATAGTCCAGCAGCACTTTAGAAGTCCTTGGCGATGTAGAAGCTTTAATATGGATTTTGAATCCATTGGACAGTCCAGCAGCACTTTGGAAGTCCTTGGCGTTGTAGAAGCTTTAATATGGATCTTGAATCCATTGGATAGTCCAGCAGCACTTTGGAAGTCCTTGGCGATGTAGAAGCTTCAGTAATGCAGTTCGAATCCGATCGGTAGTTATTCGTAAGATGTCCATGGCAATCCAGTTTTAGCAAGTTTATTAGGCCGCAGTTTTGGTCAGCAACGAGCAGCTGGAATTCGATCGAATTGCTAATCCGCGGCTTCCCGGCCAAGCTGGATTCGAAAATCCCGCGTCCGGTGCTGAAGAGTACAAATCCGCGATCTAAGGTCTATACACGACCCCCCCTGTTTTTGTTGTTTTCCTCACTGCTCGCTCTGCCTCGAATGTCGAATGTTGTTCGACATCGCCAGCTGCGAGGCAAGCGCCGCGGGTTTTCAATTCGAATATTCATCCCCCTCCTGAGCCCCGCTGAGGGGGGGGAGCGCTTGAAAATCGAAAGGAAGACTAGAGAGAAAAAATGAGGTAAAATCAACAGAAGCCGCCCGCCAGCGTTTCAATTAGGACCTCCGGAGAGACGGGAGGAAAGGCGGTCGTGTGGGGAATAAATGAGCTCATGGGGATTCCTCATCTACCTTTGTCCTGATTCATTAGACAAATTAGTTCAAAAAATATCAAAGACTAATAACTGCTGCCGTACCTTGAAACGCTGGCGGTTAAAAAATTGTCTGTAGACTGCATTCTGTAGATCAAGGACAGAAGAAACCCTGAGGGGCTCTTGTCGCATCGCATGTATTTCTATCACGCGACTGCCGACCTTGCTTCAAATCAGAATTGCCGCCCTTGTTATCAAGAGCTTAAATAAGTCTTCCTTTCAATTTTTCTCAAACTTCGGCTCCTACTAATTTCCATCCTTTGTTTAATTGCAAACAAGGGTCAGGGCGGTAAATTAATAGGTCGACGCCTTCGACGGGTGCAGAGTCAGTCGATTTGGGACTTTTCGCTCGACTGCTGATTTTATTCGATTATAATTTGCTTCTGTTGCTTTCGCATCTCTCGGTTTTGTTGCTCTGAAGCTTGACAGCTTGGAAGCTTGACAGCTTGGAAGCTTGACAGCTTGGAAGCTTGACAGCTTGGAAGCTTGACAGCTTGGAAGCTTGACAGCTTGGAAGCTTGACAGCTTGGAAGCTTGGAAGCTTGACAGCTTGGAAGCTTGGAAGCTTGACAGCTTGGAAGCTTGACAGCTTGGAAGCTTGACAGCTTGGAAGCTTGACAGCTTGGAAGCTTGACAGCTTGGAAGCTTGACAGCTTGGAAGCTTGACAGCTTGGAAGCTTGACAGCTTGGAAGCTTGACAGCTTGGAAGCTTGACAGCTTGGAAGCTTGACAGCTTGGAAGCTTGACAGCTTGGAAGCTTGACAGCTTGGAAGCTTGACAGCTTGGAAGCTTGACAGCTTGGAAGCTTGACAGCTTGGAAGCTTGACAGCTTGGAAGCTTGACAGCTTGGAAGCTTGACAGCTTGGAAGCTTGACAGCTTGGAAGCTTGACAGCTTGGAAGCTTGACAGCTTGGAAGCTTGACAGCTTGGAAACTTGACAGCTTGGAAACTTGACAGCTTGGAAGCTTGACAGCTTGGAAGCTTGACAGCTTGGAAGCTTGACAGCTTGGAAGCTTGACAGCTTGGAAGCTTGACAGCTTGGAAGCTTGACAGCTTGGAAGCTTGACAGCTTGGAAGCTTGACAGCTTGGAAACTTGACAGCTTGGAAACTTGACAGCTTGGAAACTTGACAGCTTGGAAGCTTGACAGCTTGCAACTTCGAGAATCTAGAATCCCGAAAACATGATCCATTAAGATTCTGTTTGTCTGCCTGTCTGTCTGTCTGTCTGTCTGTCTGTCTGTCTGTCTGTCTGTCTGTCTGTCTGTCTGTCTGTCAGTCTGTCTGTCTGTCTGTCTGTCTGTCTGTCTGTCAGTGGGGCCCGCATGTACGCCTGCATGTGCTCAAGAGTCAGCAGAATGGTCAGGATTGCCTCACAGCGCTGGCCGTGGGACGATTTCATCGAAGGCATTTCGCCATGATGCTCGCAGCCTCACCTCAAATTCATTCAAGCCCGTACTTGTTATACATTACTCCCCAGTCCCCATAGCAACCAATATATCTCTTCTCGTCGCAGTCTCTCGGGCAAAGCCGGCCTCGAAGCCATCCTGCCGGCCTTCGTGGGCCTGGAGATGACCCTGGCCGGCCTGATCGCGCTGTTTGGCATCGCCGGCAACATCCTCACCATCCTGGTGCTGCGGGTGCCCAACCTGAGGAAGACCAGCACAGCATTCTACTTTGCCGCTTTGGCCTCCGTTGACATCCTGGTGCTGCTGATCGGCCCGACAGTCAAGGCGGTGTCGGCGGCAATATTCGAGTCCAACAGGCACATCCGGGACATCGGCACTGTCGCCTGCAAGCTGGTTCTCTACCTCAACTACTCGTCATCGCAGATCAGCGCCTGGGTGCTCGTGGCCGTCACCATCGACCGCGCCATCTGGGTGCTGCTGCCGTTCCAGGCCCGCCAGCTCTGCACCGTCAAGCGGGCCGCTATTGTGGTGGCCGCCATCTGCTTTCTGATCTGCTGTATCAACTCGCAGGTAGCTATTGGCTTGAGTGCCCACCTGCTTATCTGTGCCACACCTTATCTATGCCACACCTCCTTATCTGTGCCACACCTCCTTATCTGTGCCACACCTTATCTGTGCCACACCTTATCTGTGCCACACCTTATCTGTGCCACACCTTATCTGTGCCACACCTTATCTGTGCCACACCTTATCTGTGCCACACCTTATCTGTGCCACACCTTATCTGTGCCACACCTTATCTGTGCTACACCTTATCTGTGCCACACCTCCTTATCTGTGCCACACCTTATCTGTGCCACACCTTATCTGTGCCACACCTTATCTGTGCCACACCTTATCTGTGCCACACCTTATCTGTGCCACACCTTATCTGTGCCACACCTTATCTGTGCCACACCTTATCTGTGCCACACCTTATCTGTGCTACACCTTATCTGTGCTACACCTTATCTGTGCCACACCTTATCTGTGCCACACCTTATCTGTGCTACACCTTATCTGTGCTACACCTTATCTGTGCTACACCTTATCTGTGCCACACCTTATCTGTGCCACACCTTATCTGTGCCACTCCTCATCTGTGCCACATGAGTTGCCAATGCAAGCTCATGGGAGTGGTGGAAATTTTCAGTACAAGCGCAGAGAGAGAAGACTGGGCAAACACGATAGCAAACATCGCGGGCTAAGCAAGTTTGCTCGACGAAATTCTATACTAAATTTATCCCGACAATGCCTCTTTTGCTTCCTTGGTTTCTTAGTTGCCGGGTCGAAGGCTTTGAAACTTATCGTATTTTTTCTACTCAATATGCAAGTAGAATAACCTGTGCAATACTTCTGTTCTATGTGAAGCCAAATAAGACAAGTCGCAAAAAGTCCAAAGCAATTCTGACTAAAAGCAACAACTGCAAAGCAGATTGAATCAGTCAGATCTTATCCGGAGCCCTCTTTGAGCCATGGATATCCCTATTCTTTTCTTTCCAACTTGTCCCCAGACCCTCAGCTTCAGGTTTAAAGAATTAGCGAGTCGCTCGCCTAGTTGGGCCTTCAAAAAAGTCTTACCGAACTCGTCCATGGTTGAAACCTGACTCCCAATGCATGAATTAATAATTAGCGCCAGATGCTGCCTCCCCTGGCCCCGTCCGCGCGCAAAAAATCTTCCCAATTTCCCCAAACTTCCCAGAAAATAAGGCAGAAATCATTGGAAATTTCCTTTCCTTTTTTGCTTTTGCTTTGCTGTTAAGCTTTTCTTAAAATCGCAGAAAGCTTCTCTGTGTTATTCCTGGGTTGGACTACTGATGTAAGTGCAGATTTTAGTTAACCGGCTGCATACAGTACAGAGGCTGGAATGTCTGAGGTTGGTTATGTTCGGATTCCAAAGACACGATTCTGTAGCTCAATAATTTCAAATGCCTGTAATTGCAGGTAATCCACGTAAAATATGGACGATCATTTGATTCCAACAAAAATTGACGCATAAAGAAGCCTACGGAGAGAATCTGCCTCCCCAGGCCGCAACCCGTCAGACCGTTGACTGTACGGAATCGCTTGGACAGATTCACTTTCAGAGAATCGCCCTCCATTAGAGAATCGCCCTCCATTAGAGAATCGCCCTCCATTAGAGAATCGCCCTCCATTAGAGAATCGCGCTTCATTAGAGAATCGCCCTCCATTAGAGAATCGCCCTCCATTAGAGAATCGCCCTCCGCCAGAGAATCGCCTCCATAGAAAATCGCCCTCCATTAGAGAATCGCCCCCCATTAGAGAATCGCCCCCCATTAGAGAATCGCCCTCCATTAGAGAATCGCCCTCCGCCAGAGAATCGCCCTCCATTAGAGAATCGCCCTCCGCCTGAGAATCGCTCTCCATTAGAGAATCGCCCCCCATTAGAGAATCGCCCTCCATTAGAGAATCGCCCTCCATTAGAGAATCGCCCTCCGCCTGAGAATCGCTCTCCATTAGAGAATCGCCCCCCATTAGAGAATCGCCCTCCATTAGAGAATCGCCCTCCATTAGAGAATCGCCCTCCATTAGAGAATCGCCCTCCGCCTGAGAATCGCTCTCCATTAGAGAATCGCCCCCCATTAGAGAATCGCCCTCCATTAGAGAATCGCCCTCCATTAGAGAATCGCCCTCCGCCAGAGAATCGCTCTCCATTAGAGAATCGCCCTCCGCCAGAGAATCGCCTCCATAGAGAATCGCCCTCCATTAGAGAATCGCCCCCCATTAGAGAATCGCCCTCCATTAGAGAATCGCCCTCCATTAGAGAATCGCCCCCCATTAGAGAATCGCCCCCCCCATTAGAGAATCGCCCTCCATTAGAGAATCTCCCTCCGCTAGAGAATCGCTCTCCATTAGAGAATCGCCCTCCCAAAATCAGTCTCCGCCAGACTCCCTAGACTCCTCAGGATCCAATACCAGCCTTACCAAACGCCTCGTACACTGAAGCAACCCACACCACCTGCTTCCTCCCCTCCAGGTGATGCTCCACGCGAACATGATTCAGCGCGAGAACCTGAGCATCTGCCACCTGCACGATCCCATCATTAGGCACACGTACGTGACCTACATTGACCCCGGCCTGGTGACCATCGGCCCGTTCCTAATCATGCTGGCAGCCAACCTGTTGATTGTGCGCAAACTCCGCCAGGTGCGCGCCCGCCGCGAGACCAGCCTCAACAAGCAGCACCGCAGCGGCAGCGGCCGCAACCTGACCCGGATGCTGCTGTGCACGAACTTCTTCTACTTGTTGTCCTCGCTGCCCTACCTCCTGCTCATGCTGCTGCTCAAAGAGAAACGCGTGGAGATAATGAGCAGGCCGGTACTGCTGAACGTGGTGTACCTCATCCAGATCCTGTGTTACTCCATGTTCAACCTCAACTACGCCATTCACTTCCTGCTCTACTGCCTGGCCGGGCCGGCCTTCAAAGCTGAAGCCTTCCGCATTCTCGGCATCCGGCAGAGCGCGGCCGCCGCCGCCACCGCCGCCACCTCCCAGAGGGGCCGAAGCAGCGCCGACGGTGGCAAGTCGGCGGCTGCTGGCGGCTGCCGCGAGTTGGCCAGCCAGTCCTGCCATCAGGGCGAGCTGCAGGAGCTGCAGCCGGAGGAGGACAAGGAGAATTTGATGGCGGAGGCACCCAGCCGGCAGCCGGAGGAGATGGAGCTGCTGCCGGTGTCTGTCAATCAGTCAGGTGGTGCGGTGTAACACCTGATCGACACCTGACGACTGTCGGTCACTATGGCCTCGGCTGTCTGTTTAATCGAATAATTGATTTCTTGTGTGACAAGATTACAACTCATAGGTTGAGCGCTTGTACACCGCGCCAGCATTACATGCGCAACACCGATCCAAAAATCGCAGAGTCGCAAAAATGGCCACCCGAAAATAGACGGAGTACTAATTAGATGACGAAGCTTTAGCCTTAATTAAGACAGTTCATTTACTCCCGCCGTTCACCCAAAATTACGTTAACTTTGCTTACGTTTCTTTCATAGGTAAGTCGCATTTTTTGTCAAAAAGTAAGTCTTAAGGCCACCCTTGCTTCGGGTCCATATTTCTCATATTACTATTTTTCTTGACGAATCGCAACTGTACTTAAAATCACTACTAATGTAGCATAGCAGTCAATTCGACTCTGTTTCACACACACACACCCCTTGAATTGCACCAGTCGGTCAATGAAACTTTGAAATTCAATTTCAAATTATCAGTAAACTTTTCTTGGCACAGTGAACCCCCCTCACCTTCCGGTCATTTTATTGCTGTGAATCTTCTGATCGAGAAGATGAAATAAAATATACACGGACTTTTCAACTAATTGAAGTTCAGTTGGGTGCGTTTGAATAGCTCGTAGCTGTCATATTTGCTGGCCAGCTTGTCCGCACCAAATTAATATTCATAAATACTCATAATATTCATTAGACTGATTGGTTATTGTTGCTATGCTAGTATTGTGTGCAAAACCTGTCTAACACCCCCGATGCTGCTACGGCTGGAGATGCTGACTTGGTCAGAAGTATCAGACCGGATCTCAGGCTATGACTGCCGTTCTGCATTGCTCTGCCTTTTAGTTAAAATCTCCCAGAGCTCTTGCAAGAGTTTGTGGTGGCAACTGGCGATTGAAAACTGGGAATTCTTCGGGTAGGATTTCTCCCAAACACAAGAAGTGGGATTCTTCCCAATGAGAGGTGGGATTCTTTCCAATGAGAGGTGGGGTTCTTCCCATACACAATGAGAGGTGGGGTTCTTCCCAATGAGAGGTGGGATTCTTCCCAATGAGAGGTAGGGTTCTTCCCATACACAGAGAGAGGTGGGATTCTTCCCATACACAGAGAGAGGTGGGATTCTACTCAAACACAGAGATGAATGGGATTCTTTCTAAACACAAGGAGAGACGTGAGATTCTTCCCAAATGCAGAGAGAGGTGGGATTCTTCCCAGATGCAGAGAGAGGTGGGATTCTTCCCAAACACAGAGAGAGGTGGGATTCTTCCCAGATGCAGAGAGAGGTGGGATTCTTCCCAAACACAGAGAGAGGTGGGGATTCTTCCCAAACACAGAGAGAGGTGGGGATTCTTCCCAGATGCAGAGAGAGGTGGGATTCTTCCCAAACACAGAGAGAGGTGGGATTCTTCCCAAACACAGAGAGAGGTGGGATTCTTCCCAAACACAGAGAGAGGTGGGATTCTTCCCAAACACAGAGAGAGGTGGGGATTCTTCCCAAACACAGAGAGAGGTGGGGATTCTTCCCAGATGCAGAGAGAGGTGGGATTCTTCCCAAACACAGAGAGAGGTGGGGATTCTTCCCAAACACAGAGAGAGGTGGGATTAAAATGAATGAGAGAATAAACATTAACTCTTTTTTAATTACTTTAATTCAATTGCCAATGCATTTCGACCCTTGTAGGTCATCGTCAGGGCAGTAGTGAAATTGAAAATTCTAATAAACAGTTGAATAAATATACCTGTGATAAGTTGAATACACAATATAAATAATTGTACGTAGTTTTCAATCGACACAAGTTAACACACGGTGCAGTAGCGTACACTCCAAGCTAAAACACGCTGAGTTGGCGGCTGGCACCCCCCATAGCTAGCTGGCAGTTTAGGCTCGGGTTCTGATCTTTGATGTACATAGCCTCTAAGATATTCAAAGTGTGCTAAAACGAGACGTGAGATTCTTCCCAAACGCAGAGATGAATGGGATTCTTTCTAAACACAAGGAGAGACGTGAGATTCTTCCCAAACGCAGAGATGAATGGGATTCTTTCTAAACACAAGGAGAGACGTGAGATTCTTCCCAAACGCAGAGATGAATGGGATTCTTTCTAAACACAAGGAGAGACGTGAGATTCTTCCCAAACGCAGAGATGAATGGGATTCTTTCTAAACACAAGGAGAGACGTGAGATTCTTCCCAAACGCAGAGATGCATGGGATTCTTTCTAAACACAAGGAGAGACGTGAGATTCTTCCCAAACGCAGAGATGCATGGGATTCTTTCTAAACACAAGGAGAGACGTGAGATTCTTCCCAAACGCAGAGATGAATGGGATTCTTTCTAAACACAAGGAGAGACGTGAGATTCTTCCCAAACGCAGAGATGCATGGGATTCTTTCTAAACACAAGGAGAGACTTGAGATTCTTCCCAAGCATCGAGTGGGATTCTTTCCAAAAACAAAGTGAATTAAGATTCTTCCTGAACACAGAGAGAGCCAGAAACTAGATTCGGAGATTAGCCAACGGATTAACCATAGCGCAGTCTGAAATGCCAGTGGCGTATCAGCTGCAGACCATTTAGCCCAGAAGATGAATTCTGGTTGCAGTTTATCCAGCTGCTGTCACTTGCACCAACCTACAGACGGCCAGCGCGCACACTCACTGCTTTGATTCTGGCTGCTACCGCAGCTGGTTTGCGGTGCGACAGATGCCTTCCACCTCTCCACCTGGCCAAGCAAGCTCCCGTATTTCAGTTTTTCTGTGAACTTCTCTTTTGCCTTTCCGTGTTTAACGGAACTGGACTGAACTGAACTGGATGTGGGAACTGAAGCCGGTGGTTGTCACGAGACATAATTCTGGAGGGAGACGGACAGAGAGAGAGAGAGAGAGAGAGAAGTGTGGGGCCAGCGCGCCAGAGAGGTTCAAGGGTCCGGGTAAAAGGCTTCGCCTGATGAGTGGCAGGCAAATGGCCTGCGATGGAGACTGCGTGAGCAGGGAGAAACTGAGAGATTTGAAGAGAGTCTCGAGCGGGCTTAAGTAGAGACAGGTAGAAGAGTCTGTCTGCCTTTAAAACTTTGATGAAGGGTATTTTCAGGCTGGCGGCGCAGCCTGAGAAATGAGAAGAGAGGCAGCTGGTTGACAACTTCGGGGAAAAAGTTTTGTTTGATGAATTTTAAAGGCTGCGAGGCGCTTGAGTCCCTAATGGTAGCTGATTGATAATGACTCAGTGAGAGATTGATAGCTGAATGTTAATGACTCAGTGAGAGATTGATAGCTGAATGATAATGACTCAGTGAGAGATTGATAGCTGAATGTTAATGACTCAGTGAGAGATTGATAGCTGAATGTTAATGACTCAGTGAGAGATTGAAAGCTGAATGTTAATGACTCAGTGAGAGATTGATAGCTGAATGTTAATGACTCAGTGAGAGATTGAAAGCTGAATGATAATGACTCAGTGAGAGATTGATAGCTGAATGATAATGACTCAGTGAGAGATTGATAGCTGAATGTTAATGACTCAGTGAGAGATTGAAAGCTGAATGATAATGACTCAGTGAGAGATTGATAGCTGAATGATAATGACTCAGTGAGAGATTGATAGCTGAATGATAATGACTCAGTGAGAGATTGATAGCTGAATGATAATGACTCAGTGAGAGACTGATAGCTGAATGATAATGACTCAGTGAGAGATTGATAGCTGAATGATAATGACTCAGTGAGAGATTGATAGCTGAATGATAATGACTCAGTGAGAGATTGATAGCTGAATGATAATGACTCAGTGAGAGATTGATAGCTGAATGCTAATGACTCCAAGTTTTTTTTTTTTTTCTTAAGTACACAGCAATCCGACGAAGTACAACAGCACCGGCGACAAGTGAGCTCAACGAGGCGAGTGAATCAAATCAGCCTCAAGGCTCCCCACCCGCCGCTTTTCTCTTCGCTTCGCCGAGCAGCACTGCCCTTGCGAGCTGCGGGTACCGCGGTGCGTCTCTCGAAGCGCTGACAGACTGGGGGGGGGTTGATTTTGAATTTCGGTTGAGCTCCTCCGCTGGGAAGACAGACGATAGCGAAAGAGAAAAATTGCGGTTTGCGGATGTCGAGACACGGTGGGTTCGCTGAGCTGAGGCAAATTGGCCTTAACGGGAATGGGAGAACAGGTAACACCTGTGTGCAGGAATGCGATCTTGTGCTCGCCCGAATAAGCGCAGAGTTTAGTCAAGAAGAAACGAGAAATGAGAGCAGATCAGTGGGTCAAGGATATTCGTAAATTATAAGGGGACTTCAATGGCGTTCAGTGGGTCGCTAGGGTAATCTAAAATGTTGGGAGAGGATTAGGAAGGTCAGGAGGGGATCACGCGAGTACAGAAGCTGTTTCTGAGGATGGGTTAGTACGGCTTAGAAGGGTCAGAAGGATCATAATCTGTCACAACTTGACACAATCACAGCCTTCCCTGACACAATCACAGCCTAACCTGACACAATTACAGCCTATCCTGACACAATCACAGCTTTCCCTGACACAATTACAGCTTTCCCTGACACAATCACAGCTTTCCCTGACACAATCACAGCCTACCCTGACACAATCACAGCTTTCCCTGACACAATTACAGCCTATCCTGACACAATCACAGCTTTCCCTGACACAATCACAGCCTACCCTGACACAATCTGAATCTACCCTGACACAATCACAGCCTTCCCTGACACAATTACAGCCTTCCCTGACACAATCACAGTCTAACCCGACACAATTACAGCCTATCCTGACAGAATCACAGCTTTCCCTGACACAATCCCAATCTACACTGACACAATCCCAATCTACACTGACACAATTACAGCCTACCATAGCCAAAATCATATAAAAGCAGATGGCCCTATTTGTTTGACACTTCTCCCTTACCCCAGAAGCCAAAACTCTACTTCCCACGCTAACAAGCGTTGAAATTGAGTCCCAATTAGAATTTAGTCCTACTCAGGGTATCTGATTGAAGCGCTCAACTCAAAAGAAGTCGCTAAAGCTATTGTGCAGAAAATTTCTCATAAACCGGGCAAATCAGGCAAATAATTATTCCCTTTGACAACACTAAAGCTCTCATGACCTACTCAGGCAAATCGCAAAGGCAGACAACTAAAAAAGAGCCGAAAAAGGGACTGCAAATGGAAACACGATGACAAGTGGCTCGAAATTTCAATGCTAAAAAAGCTTCAATATGAGAATTGAAAAAAGGCGAGACAAAGAGACTACGACGTATGGCTGTGTTGATGGGGCGCTATCAAAGAGTCTGCATGAGCCAGCCTTTCTCGATAGGGTGGATATTTGCCCTCAGACTAGAGGGGATTAGGGGGATACGAGAAAATCCTAAGCTATAGTCTCGAAATCCCCCGCCTAAAACCCTTGCTGCTGCGATTGCCCGCGGTTGTCAGGCCCAGCATCATGGAGGCACCGCGGCGGCAGGACCCGTGGAACTGCCTGCAGGCTTGTAGGAATGCATTGCCGCGATTATTGCAGGCTCAGACAGTCACGTGCTGTGCTTGCCGGGCTAAGCAAGATATACATAGCCCTTGTCTCGTGCACTCAGCAATGAATCTGTGCAGTGCTTATACATGTATAGTTACAGTCGAGAGAAAGTTCTGTACAGCTGCATTGGCTACTTATAACTGAGCGTTGGGTTGCTTTTTACGAACGATAACTATTTAAGATATCGTTATCGATATCTTAAATATCTTAAATATCTTAAATATTGCGGTATATGATACCAGATAAGGTCTGGGAAGCTGGCTGCTCAGCCTGAGGCTCTGGGAGTGTGGCTGCTCAGCCTGAGGATCTGGGAGAGTTGCTGCTCAGTCTGAGGGTATGGGAGGCCGGCTGCTCAGCCTGAGGATCTGGGAGGGTTGCTGCTCAGCCTGAGGGTATGGGAGGCTGGCTGCTCAGCCTGAGGATCTGGGAGAGTTGCTGCTCAGTCTGAGGATCTGGGAGAGTTGCTGCTCAGCCTGAGGCTCTGGGAGTGTGGCTGCTCAGCCTGAGGATCTGGGAGAGTTGCTGCTCAGTCTGAGGGTATGGGAGGCAGGGAGAGTTGCTGCTCAGCCTAAGGTCTGGGAGGCTGGCTGCTCAGCCTGAGGCTCTGGGATAGTGGCTGCTCAGCCTGAGGCTCTGGGAGTGTGGCTGCTCAGCCTGAGGCTCTGGGAGGCTAACAATCGAAGAGATCGGTCATAACACAACCCGAGAATTAGAGAGATAAGTGACTAAAAAATCGAGAAGCCAAAACTCTAAAAAACTATCGACTATCCTGAGAACGTAAAAACGCACAGGCACGCTCACACAGAGTGTACAGCGGCACTGACTGTCTAATCATCAGGCATGTACACTCTGCGCCTTGGTGGTCCGCTCTCATGGGTGGGAATCGAACCAGGGGTCGCGGCGCAGGAGTCAGACGCGTTTACCGCTGAGCTGCAAAGGTCAGGCGCGCCGTTGGATCTCAGGAAATTGGAAAGCACCTCGAGAGGGAGAGAGGAGGTGGCACTAATAAAGGGCTTCTTAAATCAGAAATCAAATTTGCACACTCGGGGGGAAAAGTCAGAAATGCGATAAAAGGAATTGGCATGAACAGGAAATTTCAGCCACTCGATCTCTGCAGCAAAATTTGAGCTGCATCAAAACTGCTTGGGGTTAATAAGTGCCAATTTATTAAAAATGCGAGCATACAAAAATTGAAACACAATTAAAAGAAGGCGAGCGAAAACAAAACAAAAAAACCGAACAGAAAAATCTAAGAAAAAAACAGCGGGGATTGAACAAAAGCAATTCAAGCCCAAAAATGCCTTGCGAGAATATGATTAGCTGAAATTGTTTTTGAGGCTTCAATATAAAACTGTGAGTAGATTCTCAGACAGCAATGTGTAAAGAACCCGGGCGGAGAGTGCAAGCGCACTAAAAATACTAAGACAATAAAATATGCATGAATAAGGAAAGCTGAGCCAACACCAGTTAGGTAACACCGGTAACTGAAAATATTTCAACGATTCCTTTTCCTCGAATCTCCTTTTTTCTGTCTAGAAAATAAAAACAAAAAATGGAAACGCACTTTTAACTGTTTCAGCAGCAAACGAAAATTTATGCGCGGAAGCTGAAATCGAACAGCGAGGGCGACTCCTCGTTGGCGGCATCGGCCGCTGCCACTTCCGCTGGGGGAGTCGTGCCTGCCTGTTCGTTCTCCTCGTCTGCTGCGTCGCATAGCAACTGAAACAGTGCGAGAGGGACTAAGTGGTGAGTTACTGGGGGCGATTCTACAGGGTGTTGGAGGGGCGATTCTACAGGGTGTTGGAGAGGCGATTCTACAGGGGTGTTGGAGAGGCGATTCTACAGGGTGTTGGAGGGGCGATTCTACAGGGTGTTTGAGGGACGATTCTACAGGGTGTTGGAGGGGCGATTCTACAGGGTGTTGGAGAGGCGATTCTACAGGGGTGTTGGAGGGGCGATTCCACAGTGGCTTGAAGGGCGATTCTACGGGGGCTTGAAGGGGCGATTCTACGGGGTGTTGGAGGGGCGATTCTACGGGGTGTTGGAGGGGCGATTCCACAGGGTGTTGGAGGGGCGATTCTACGGGGTGTTGGAGGGGCGATTCTACAGGGTTGTTGGAGGGGTGATTCCACAGGGTTGTTGGAGGGGCGATTCTACAGGGTGTTTGAGGGGCGATTCTACAGGGTGTTTAAGGAGCGATTCTACAGGGTGTTTGAGGGGCGATTCTACAGGGTGTTTGAGGGGCGATTCTACAGGGTGTTTGAGGGGCGATTCCACAGTGGCTTGAAGGGCGATTCTACGGGGTGTTTGAGGGGCGATTCCACAGGGTCTTGAAAGGGCGATTTTACGGGGTGTTGGAGGGGCGATTCCACAGGGGCTTGAAGGGCGATTCTACGGGGTGTTTGAGGGGCGATTCCACAGGGTCTTGAAGGGCGATTCTACGGGGTGTTGGAGGGGCGATTCTACAGGGTGTTGGAGGGGCGATTCTACGGGGTGTTGGAGGGGCGATTCCACAGGGTGTTGGAGGGGCGATTCTACGGGGTGTTGGAGGGGCGATTCCACAGGGTCTTGAAGGGCGATTCTACGGGGTGTTGGAGGGGCGATTCTACAGGGTGTTGGAGGGGCGATTCTACGGGGTGTTGGAGGGGCGATTCCACAGGGTCTTGAAGGGCGATTCTACGGGGTGTTTGAGGGGCGATTCTACAGGGTTGTTGGAGGGGTGATTCCACAGGGTTGTTGGAGGGGCGATTCTACAGGGTTGTTGGAGGGGCGATTCCACAGGGTTGTTGGAGGGGCGATTCCACAGGGTTGTTGGAGGGGCGATTCCACAGGGGCTTGGAGGGGCGATTCTACAGGGTTGTTGGAGGGGTGATTCCACAGGGTTGTTTGAGGGGCGATTCTACAGGGTTGTTGGAGGGGTGATTCCACAGGGTTGTTGGAGGGGCGATTCCACAGGGTTGTTGGAGGGGCGATTCCACAGGGGCTTGGAGGGGCGATTCTACAGGGTTGTTGGAGGGGTGATTCCACAGGGTTGTTTGAGGGGCGATTCTACAGGGTTGTTGGAGGGGTGATTCCACAGGGTTGTTGGAGGGGCGATTCTACAGGGTTGTTGGAGGGGCGATTCTACAGGGTTGTTGGAGGGGTGATTCCACAGGGTTGTTGGAGGGGCGATTCTACAGGGTTGTTGGAGGGGCGATTCTACAGGGTTGTTGGAGGGGCGATTCCACAGGGTTGTTGGAGGGGCGATTCTACAGGGTTGTTGGAGGGGCGATTCTACAGGGTTGTTGGAGGGGCGATTCCACAGGGTTGTTGGAGGGGCGATTCTACAGGGTTGTTGGAGGGGCGATTCCACAGGGTTGTTGGAGGGGCGATTCTACAGGGTTGTTGGAGGGGCGATTCCACAGGGGCTTGAAGGGCGAGTTCACAGTGCTGAATTTATAGACATACAAATTTTGGGTTAATAAGCCAAGTTGTCGGTGTTTCTAAATGAAAAAAGCGCATTAGGTATACCGAACTGGATGAAGCCCCAGTAGAAGTACCCGTTGAAATAATTGAGCAGAAAAAAAATTATCAAAAGAATTCTTATACATACAGCTAAAATTAATTTTGTTTTTAGAATCTATTTTGGCACTGCTAGAAGTTGAGGCTTGAGAAGCATTCTTATAAATATACACTGTACTGTTGGCAAACTTCAGCTTCACTTGGCACACTTGCTGCTCCTAGAAGAGGGAGAGAGCCCCCCGATAGTTAGCAATAAATAAGACTGAAGCACGAAAACAGGATGTAAAGCCTGGCTCGAAATAAATCGTAATGTATGGCTGCATTTCAAAACCAGATGCAAACAGTTTAAAGCAGTCTGTAAATCGAGCTGACTGTTGCTATGCGGAGTGCTGCAATCGCTTCCGATATGCACAGAAGAATGCAGAGACTTTAAGGCTGTAAAAAGTGTTCCCTTCTACAGCCGGCCAAGTTGCTAGAGAGACTGTCGCCCTGCACGCGGTTTCCGCCCGGGTTTGTGCCAACACGCCGCCCCCTCCCACCTCCTTCACAGCATCAAGGCAGCGCGGGCAATTCAGTGGGATTATTTGCCTAACTACGCATATAGCCACAGGCCATGCACTGTCGCGGCGGTCAATTCAACAGTAGGCCGGACGGACAGACAGAACAAGGCGGGAGAGAGTAAGGCTTGTAAGCAGCAATCGAAATGACCAAAATTGCATGGCCAGCAGGCCTCAAGGGAAAGCCTGAACGGCGGGTCGAGTTAAAGCACCGAATTGGATAGCGGCAGCTTGAAGATGGCCTCTGGCCCACTTGACTAAATTTGCGGCGCCCGCAAGCGCTCGATGCCACGGCTTAAAATTCACGCTCGAATGCTCGGAATTAGAAAATATAATAATAATGCTGACTTGTAAGTGCTTCGCTCCCTGCTAGGCTCTGCTTTGAGTTGCAAGGTTGGAACTCGAATTCTTTTAACAGTTTTACTCAACAAGTGGCCAGTATTTTTACGAATGAAATTTAAAGCGTCCGCGGAGACTTCCCTACAGACGGAATTTGCTGTGACAATCTAATCAAATCCTTGATTAGAGAAGGAGAATTCGATTCGGTTTGGAAACTACGCGTTTTTTCAATTCATTGAGTACAGCATGATGAAGGACTCAGACTCCGCGGAATCAATTCATTGAGTACAGCATGATGAAGGACTCAGACTCTGTGGAATCAATTCATTGAGTACAGAATGATGAAGGACTCAGACTCTGTGGAATCAATTCATTGAGTACATCATGATGAAGGACTCAGACTCTGTGGAATCAATTCATTGAGTACAGCATGATGAAGGACTCAGACTCTGTGGAATCAATTCATTGAGTACAGCATGATGAAGGACTCAGACTCTGCGGAATCAATTCATTGAGTACATCATGATGAAGGACTCAGACTCTGTGGAATCAATTCATTGAGTACATCATGATGAAGGACTCAGACTCTGTGGAATCAATTCATTGAGTACATCATGATGAAGGACTCAGACTCTGTGGAATCAATTCATTGAGTACATCATGATGAAGGACTCAGACTCTGTGGAATCAATTCATTGAGCAACAGCATGATGAAGGACTCAGACTCTGTGGAATCAATTAATTGAGCAACAGCATGATGAAGGACTCAGACTCTGTGGAATCAATTCATTGAGCAACAGCATGATGAAGGACTCAGACTCTGTGGAATCAATTCATTTAGCAACAGCATGATGAAGGACTCAGACTCTGTGGAATCAATTAATTGAGCACATCATGATGAAGGACTCAGACTCTGTGGAATCAATTCATTGAGCAACAGCATGATGAAGGACTCAGACTCTGTGGAATCAATTCATTGAGTACAGCATGATGAAGGACTCAGACTCCGCGGAATCAATTCATTGAGTACAGAATGATGAAGGACTCAGACTCTGTGGAATCAATTAATTGAGCAACAGCATGATGAAGGACTCAGACTCTGTGGAATCAATTCATTGAGTACAGCATGATGAAGGACTCAGACTCTGTGGAATCAATTCATTGAGTACAGCATGATGAAGGACTCAGACTCTGTGGAATCAATTAATTGAGCAACAGCATGATGAAGGACTCAGACTCTGTGGAATCAATTCATTTAGCAACAGCATGATGAAGGACTCAGACTCTGGAATCAATTAATTGAGCAACAGCATGATGAAGGACTCAGACTCTGTGGAATCAATTAATTGAGCAACAGCATGATGAAGGACTCAGACTCTGTGAAATCAATTCATTGAGCACAGCATGATGAAGGACTCAGACTCTGTGGAATCAATTAATTGAGCAACAGCATGATGAAGGACTCAGACTCTGTGGAATCAATTAATTGAGCAACAGCATGATGAAGGACTCAGACTCTGGAATCAATTCATTGAGCAACAGCATGATGAAGGACTCAGACTCTGGAATCAATTAATTGAGCACATCATGATGAAGGACTCAGACTCTGTGGAATCAATTCATTGAGTACAGCATGATGAAGGACTCAGACTCTGGAATCAATTCATTGAGCAACAGCATGATGAAGTACCCAGAGTAATTCAGATCCCAACGGTCTATCGAAAGTGAAAACCGAATAAATTTAGCTAGAGATCTGAGATGAATCAAAAGGAAAGCCGGCGCCTTTAATTTGATTTCCAATGTTGGATAGCATGCACAAAGAAGCGGCCAGCTCTAATCTGTTAATTATAAAAGTACAAGTGCCATGGGCACAGGCTAGACAGATTACTATTAAGAAAAGTAAATTAAACTGCATATTAAATGAGCAGCCCTCCTACCTCGGATAGAGCATCTCGTATAGTTGGAGTTTTACGACGCAGCCGCAAATTCGATTTACGCTTCGGGGTTGGCGTTAAATCCGCCAGCGGAGGTTGCGGTTGTGCGCAGACAGGCGCTGGCTGACTGCTAGCATTGGTGTCTGCGGGACAAAGGCAATGCATTGGCTCTGTGCAAAACAAAATTGGCAGCTTTGTGCTTAATAAATTGCCGATCATTTTGTAAAACACAGCTTGGGTCCCGTATAGAGGGTGACCCAGGCAGGCAGGCGGAACGCAAGAGGACGGATGATGGATAGAGGCGGGGTGTGACAGGGGGCGGAAGGTGGATAAAGGCGGGGTGTGACAGGGGGCGGAAGGTGGATAAAGGCGGGATGTGACAGGGGGCGGAGGATGGATAGGGGCGGGATGTGACAGGGGGTGGAGGATGGATAGGGGCGGGATGTGACAGGGGGTGGAGGATGGATAGGGGCGGGATGTGACAGGGGGTGGAGGATGGATAGGGGCGGGATGTGACAGGGGGTGGAGGATGGATAGGGGCGGGATGTGACAGGGGGTGGAGGATGGATAGGGGCGGGATGTGACAGGGGGTGGAGGATGGATAGAGCGGGATGTGACAGGGGGTGGAGGATGGATAGGGGCGGGATGTGACAGGGGGTGGAGGATGGATAGGGGCGGGATGTGACAGGGGGTGGAGTATGGATAGAGCGGGATGTGACAGGGGGTGGAGGATGGATAGAGCGGGATGTGACAGGGGGTGGAGGATGGATAGGGGCGGGATGTGACAGGGGGTGGAGGATGGATAGGGGCGGGATGTGACAGGGGTGGAGGATGGATAGGGGCGGGATGTGACAGGGGTGGAGGATGGATAGAGCGGGATGTGACAGGGGGTGGAGGATGGATAGGGGCGGGATGTGACAGGGGGTGGAGGATGGATAGGGGCGGGATGTGACAGGGGGTGGAGGATGGATAGGGTGGGATGTGACAGGGGGTGGAGGATGGATAGGGGCGGGATGTGACAGGGGGTGGAGGATGGATAGAGCGGGATGTGACAGGGGGTGGAGGATGGATAGAGCGGGATGTGACAGGGGGTGGAGGATGGATAGGGGCGGAAGTGACAGGGGGTGGAGGATGGATAGGGGCGGGATGTGACAGGGGGTGGAGGATGGATAGAGCGGGATGTGACAGGGGGTGGAGGATGGATAGGGGCGGGATGTGACAGGGGGTGGAGGATGGATAGAGCGGGATGTGACAGGGGGTGGAGGATGGATAGGGCGGGATGTGACCTGGCGGTAGATAATTTTATAATTGGATAAGTTTAGCAACGCTAATAAAAGAAGATATCTGGTAGTCAATGTCGAAGACAATTAATATTCATTATGATACAGCTAATTTACATTATCCACTCACTAAATAAAGTACTATTTTAGTTATAGATGTGAGAAATACAGAAGTAGATTAAAATGCTGATTGCAGGATCATAAGCCAGAGAAGTAAACTATGATGATGATATATGGCGACGCGGTTAGGCCGGCCTCAAAGAGCAACCACACTATAGCAACTTCTTGCCGAGGTAAATGTATAGCAACAAAAAATCGAAGCCAATATTTCACGCGCAGGCCCAGAATCGGCAATAAAAAAAGCTCACAGCCACCCCCACCCCCTAGCCACAGTCCTAGCGCTCACCGTTGCAGAGTTCAAACACGGTACTTTGCTGAGTAGAATTGGCCGCCGCGCTAAAACTCATGGCCGCCATGTGGTTGAGCACTGAAATTGATAAAAAATTTCAAATATCCTAATCTGTTTGACAGATCTAGAGAGAGCGAGAGAACTTATATTTATTCAGATTGCAATATATGCAAAAAAATTATGCGCAATCAATTTTCAATACGATTTTTATAAAATAACGCTGGTTAACTACTTAATAATTATGACTAAGTAGTATGAATTGGGTGCGAAAACTCACGCTGGTCGAGTTTGGCGGTGATAGCAGCCAGGCTATGCGCCTGCTGCGCTTCCATAGCCTGAAACCGGCCGTTCATAAAGTCCCACAGATCCTGCACTGTTGCCTCGCCAAGCTGCAGCAGGCTGGCAGCTGGCACCGACGGCTGACTGCTGTAACGCGTCCAATCAGTTTGAGTAGCCAGCCCTGGCCTGAACTGTTGCTGACTGTGCCCGGAGCTCATTGCTCCACTGGCTGGAGTGCCTGTGCGCCCAATTGAATTGCTTGATAGTGTTGTAGCCTGACTGTGCCCGGTGCGGCCTCGCTTGCTGGCTGATTGGTCCTGCTGGCTCATCGATCGCTTCAGGCTCCATGCCTGAGGCTCCGAGGACCGCTGGCTGAATGCCTGGCTAGCGCTGGCCCGCTGTTGTCCTTGACTGCCGCTGCCGATCTGCTCCGAGGACCGCTGGCTGAATGCCTGGCCAACACTGGCCCGCTGTTGTCCTTGACAACTGGCCCGATGAGTTGGTCTCTGGCTAGAAGCCTGACTTCCATCTCTAGAGTTTAGTTGCCCTTGACGACCGCCGGTCTTAGTTACTCTCTGGCTGAAGGCCTCACCAGTAGGAGCTGCGAATGGCATTTGGCTGGAGGAGCCTTGACTAAATCCCCCCATATATTGGCCGGCTTGGCGTCCTTGGTTACCATCGGGCGGAGGTCTCTGATTGAAGCTGTCGCCAGCCCAAGCGACTGCTACGCGGCCCTGATAGCCGTCTCGATTTACCCATTGATTAAATCCCGCGGGATTCGAATTCCGGACTACTGACGAGCGTCCTTGGTAACCACCGGTTTGCTCTAGGCGTTGACTAAAGCCTAGGCTCTGTTGCACCGAAGGTATGACCTGAGACGACGACTGGTACATAGCTGCAATGCAATAGTCATATGGACTGGCTAAAATAAAAGATCCAAGTGATCTAAGACTTGAAAGATCTAAATAATGGCCAATACCACTGATTTGACAGAAGCATAGGACTATTAAATCAAATTTGGCGGGGACCACTGGTTTGACAAGACCGAAGACCAATAAATCTCAATGGCCGAGGACCACTGACTAGACAGGGCCGAGGACCACTAAGTTAATAGGACAAGGTCAAGGACCACTGCATCGAATTGGTCACATTGGTCACAATTACAATGACAGAATATCACAAAAACTACTATAATTAAATTGGCCAAGGACCACTAAAACCGACAAGAGCCAAAAACGCGACTCACAGCCAGACTGCCAGGACATGACGGGCTGCGAGCTGTGCCGAGAAAACAGCGGCCGATCGCGAGTGTCGTCAAATGCCGGCACAGAATCGCCGCCGCCGATGGCCGCGCCGCGCCTACTGGCATTGAAGTTCATCGGTATGAGCTCAGCAACACCTGGCCAGCATTAAGCCGCATGAAAAAAATAATATTAAACATATTGAAATTCATTCACTGATACTACTAGCGTTCAATGCTACAAAAAATAACAATATCGTCATAGCTAGAAATGTTAGCGCCATAGATTTGCCAGCCTGTAAAGCGGGCAATGTTGCGAGAAAAGACAACGGAGCATTTCTGAGCGCATAGAACTGTCCTGTTACCAGGTACAATATTAATGCGTGGCTAGCCGTATTAACCATATAGCGAAATTTCACTATAATCGCACCGTGCATCACTCAAGACCGGGAGGCAATATGCTGGGCCTAATGGCGTATTAACTATGCGTGTCTTTTATTAGGGCACTCGTCCTTTATCTTATCGGTTAAGGGGTCCAGGGAATCTATCAGTCAATGGGTCAAGGATCCAGGGAAATCCATGAGTCAATGGGTCGAGGAATCCAAGGGAACCCATGAGTCAATGGGTCGAGGGATGCAGGGGAATCCATGAGTCAGTGGGTCAAGGGATCCAGGGGAATCCATGAGTCAATGGGTCAAGGGATCTAGGTAATCCATCAGTCAATGGATCCAGTGATCCAGGGGAATCCATCAGTCAATGGGTCAAGAGATCTAGGTAATCCATCAGTCAATGGATCCAGTGATCCAGGGGAATCCATCAGTCAATGGGTCAAGGGATCCAGGGGAATCCATCAGTCAATGGGTCAACCGGTCAAGGGATACAGGGAATCCATGAGTCAATGGGTCAAGGGATCCAGAGAATTCATGAGTCAATAGGTCAAGGGATCCAGGGGAATCCATCAGTCAATGGGTCAAGGGATCCAGGGGAATCCATCAGTGAATGGGTCAAGGGATATAGGGGAATCCATCAGTCAATGGGTCAAGGGATCCAGGGAATCCATGAGTCAATGGGTCAAGGGATCCAGATAATTCATGAGTCAATGAGTCAAGGGATCCAGGGGAATCCATCAGTCAATGAGTCAAGGGATCCAGGGGAATCCATCACTCAATAGGTCAAGGGATCCAGGGGAATCCATCAGTCAATGGGTCAAGGGATCCAGGGAATCCATGAGTCAATGGGTCAAGGGATCCAGGGGAATCCATGAGTCAATGGGTCAAGGGATCTAGGTAATCCATCAGTCAATGGATCCAGTGATCCACGGGAATCCATCAGTCAATGGGTCAAGAGATCTAGGTAATCCGTCAGTCAATGGATCCAGTGATCCAGGGGAATCCATCAGTCAATGGGTCAAGGGATCCAGGGGAATCCATCAGTCAATGGGTCAACCGGTCAAGGGATACAGGGAATCCATGAGTCAATGGGTCAAGGGATCCAGAGAATTCATGAGTCAATAGGTCAAGGGATCCAGGGGAATCCATCAGTCAATGGGTCAAGGGATCCAGGGGAATCCATCAGTCAATGGGTCAAGGGATATAGGGGAATCCATGAGTCAATGGGTCAAGGGATCCAGGGAATCCATGAGTCAATGGGTCAAGGGATCCAGATAATTCATGAGTCAATGAGTCAAGGGATCCAGGGGAATCCATCAGTCAATGAGTCAAGGGATCCAGGGGAATCCATCAGTCAATAGGTCAAGGGATCCAGGGGAATCCATCAGTCAATAGGTCAAGGGATCCAGGGGAATCCATGAGTCAATGGGTCAAGGGATCCAAGGGAATCCATGAGTCAATGGGTCAAGAATCCAGGGGAATCCATGAGTCAATGGGTCAAGTTACCCATGAGTCAATGGGTCAATTCCTCAAATGAATCGAGTTGGGGGTTAATCAGAAAACACTTACTTAGCTGCTCAGTCTAATTTAAAAAACCGTGATGGCTAAATAGCATGTCTGGCCAAGCATTTGAAAAAAGGCGCTGGTCACTGATTTGACTGGCAACGCCGCAAAGTCTGAATCGCTTGTCCGGAATATAGTTAATGTGCCCCGCGCAATTGATAAACGGCCATTGTTTTCGTAAAAAAATTGGCATAAAGCCAGCCGCATACCACTCAAGCTTGGGGTAGGCCTATTGCTGATATGCAATATAAATGTTTAATTAATAACTAATCTATACCTAAAAAAATTTTCAGAAAACAAAATTTATGTAAGAGACATAAAAATTGAAACAATAATAATAAATACAAATAATTTAAATTTGTTTATTTGCACTTGTCCATTTTCAATTCGGCCTACACAGAGAGGCTTAATAATAGTTTAGGGCGCGAGCCATCAAGCTGCTGCAATGCTGCTGTTGTAAAAATAGCACAGTTTCTCAGGTACAAAAATATCCGACTAATGCTAAGATTAGAAGCTTAGTATTAGACAGAGAAAATGCATACACAAAATTAGACGGCATCAAAGCCAAAAGCATAATTCATTCGAATAAGTTATTAGCTATTAACTTTCCAGCCTAGATAATACTTGATGCACACAAATTTTGAGCATGGAAGCCATTAGAGAGCTGCACTACTTACTGATGTAATATAAAGCTTAGCAACGCAATTTAAACAATTTGTATGTAATTCTCGATTTGAATGATAAATACAACAACAACGAAATAAAAGCGGTAACAGGTAGCAATCAATTAAGACTTTGTGGGGTAATAAATAATTTAAAGTTAAAATACTAGAATTACTGCATAGATATGTCATTTATGCATATCTACTCTTTTTTCAGTAGCAGTAGCAAGAATAGCGTTTTATCTATTAAAATTTAATGTTATTGAACCTAGATTTTTAGATCAATTCTATTTGCATCTTCATCCTGTTTTACGACTGCAGACTGTCTCAGACTCGAAATTATTTAGGATGAAAAATTTCAGATTTCAGAAAAACTTGAAAAACCCAAATCCAGTGCGTGTAAATAGCAAGCAAGAAAGAAAAGGGGTGGCGGCGTGGCGCCCCAGCCCGCTCGATTAACAGTTGGGCTTTCCTCTTGCCCGCTGATTGCGCCTGACTATGATCTCTCTTCTTACTGTTGTCTCATTGGCTGAGCTAAATTGGTCCTGTCCCCTAGGCTAAGTTTCGTCCGCCTGACCCAGACCTCTCCCCTTACTGCTCTCTCATTGGCTGAGCCAGATTGGGCCTGTCCCCTAGACTAAGTTTCGTCCAGATGACTCAGACCTCTCCTTTACTGCTTTTTCATTGGCTGAGCTAGATTGGGTCTGCCTCCTAGACACTTGTGTACATCGAGTTAATTACTGCTGCTCATTCCTAACCCCATATGCTCCTGAGGCCGCAAACCCGAAGAAAGAAAGGAAATTTTAACTGCCACATTAAATTTAAGTGAAACTGCGCAAATAAACTACAGAAAAGAAGTAGACGCTCTACTTTTTTCACAAATTTAATTGCGATTGGAATACGTATAGTTAGACTACTACTAGTATATGTGGTTTTAGATTTAGTTATATAGATTTCAGGGGCTCATACTCCAATCACATAAATAAATTGTTTATAAACAGCAACATTATACCAGTAGGGAGTAACAAGCTGCATTAATACCAAGAGGCTCGTTATTGACACCAATCTACTGACCAGCTAGGTCCAATTACCATCCAATTCCTACAAGAATATATGCAGCGTTTTCCATTTTAAAGAACTACTTGGGATTTAACTTTTACACTCATACGTGCCATGAAATAATTGTCAATGAGAAGGGAGGGAAATGCTTCTGGTACATTTATAATTTTGACAAAGAGCCAAACCTAATAAATAATAAAGCAAATTGAATGAGAATATATCCTGCAAAAATATTATAATTGAACACTCTTATAGTACACAAACGCAGTACGCAAAATTGAAGAGTCCAGAAAACAGTGGTCCCATTTGTCTGTTTTTAATAGCAATACTGGCTGGCTGGCAGGATTCATCGACCAACGGCGACAATGTCCATCTGCTCGAACTCGTCGACGGTAGCTCCGACGCCGACGCCGCCGCCAGGGATGATCACCGCGGCAGCCGCGTCTGTTGGCAGCTGGACTCGGAGCGGCCGGACTGGCGAGGCCGGCAGGCACCAGTCCAGCAGTGGCGGGCTACCAGCCGGCGGCCGAGCCCGGAACTTGACGCCGCCGTCGACATCATCGTCGGTGTTGCTGTTGTCGTCGTCTCCCATAGTCGGCTCCGGCGAAACCATGGCAAGGCCGCGGCCAACAGTGTGCCCGACCGGGTCCTCCTCCATGGCCTCTTCAGTGTAGCCTTCGATCTCTTGATCAGCTGCCAAGTCATCCTCGTCAGACTCGGCCGCTGAATAATTAGACGAAGGCGGCGGCAACGGCCGGCGAAGGCTTCGATAAGGGCTGGGCAGCAGAAGGCCAGGAAGCGGAGGCGGCGACGGCTGCGGCGCTGCCTGGTGGCCTGACGCGGCCGCGGCCTCGGTGCTGGACGCTGTGGAAGCTTCGCGACCACGTCGGCGACCGCTGTGCGCAGCCGGCGGACTCGACGACAGCGAGGAGTTCTGCGCTGCCTGATGCTGTTGAGATCGTGTAGCCATTAGTCTACAAGCCAGCACGGATAGGGCTGGCGCTGAGCACGGACTCACGTACTGATTAGTAACCAAGTGTTCAGCAAGCGAGCGCATCGATGAAAATTCGGTGCCAAGTAGTTTTTGAGCCCATTGGACCACAACGGAGTCGTGTAAGCCGCCGCCGCCGCTGCTGAGGCTACAATCTTCATCTGAAGAAGCCTGCTGTGCAGCAGCCGCAGCAGCAGCCGTGGCCAAGGAGCCTGACGGCGCAAGCAGTTCAGTCAGTCGTGGCTGCGGTGGACAGGCCTGCTTGCGGAGGCCGCCGTAGCAGTACTTGGACTGTCCCCGCTGGCCAAGCCGGCGAGGTTTAACGCCGGGAAAGGCGCGCTTCATAGCTTTGCCAAAATCGGCCGTGTTTAAAGGCTTACAACCATGGGCCTCGCAATACTGCTTATAGTCTGAATAGACTTCGTCTTTGCGCAGACAGACTGTCGGATCCTCTTCTAAGTGGCTGAGAATCCACGTGTGCGCGTGCGCCTGCTCAGCCTGGTTGCTAAGCTGCAGCGGTTGCTGATGCTGCGACTGGCCAGACAGGCACTGATCGCCAGGGGCTCCGCCTCCGCCAGGAAGTTGCAGATATAAAAGCAGCTTCTCTAGGTCTGATAGAGAGCGTACAGAGTCTAGAATGGAGCAGACTCGCTCCCGCGCTTCAACTGACACGTCAGATTCAAGATCGTCGCGCAGTGTATCCATTAACGGCGTGGCGCCGCGACTGGAGTGGCTACCGCTGCTGGCGCTAGCACTGGCGCCAGCACATTCGGCTGCTGGCTCAGTAACTTCTCGCTTCATCGAGACAATAGTTGGACTAAAAATGTTCATATTGCTACTGGCAGTAGCAGACGATAGTACAGAAGAAAATGCTGCATTTTTTTGTTGGGCACTGGCAAAATTGCCGCTGCCTATTATTTTAGTTGCGGCGTTGCTGACCGGCAGAAATGCGAATTGTGAATCTATAGAACTAGTACCCTATATGCTACAGCATTTAAGCAAACCCCCTTATGAATTTCACTTTTACTTTCAACAAACAATTTTAAGATGCTGTAAAGGGGAAAGTTTAAAACATCTAAATAAGAAATGCATATGCCAGTCTCTACAACAATTCTATGAAGCTCTATAAAGACTTATAGGCTTATATTAAGTATAATTTACTATCAAGCCTATGATACTGAATACAGAAAAATACTGATTCACTGGGCAGTATGAAACTACAATATAACAAATTTTGCAATAGTGCAGTGTAGCATAAAAAGTGGCGACCACATATTGAATCTTTTGTGATGGCGACTTTTCAGTGTTGCTGAGTATAAATAGAAGGTTCACAATTGACAAAATAGCCAAGATAAAGCTAGCTATTTCATCAACTTCAAATCTAGCTCCCCATATTTACAAAATGTTTGTCATATTACAGAGTTGATAAAATGGCTAGCAGCTAACTTTTCCTATTGTATATAGGTGCAGGTCATTTTTTACTATTATTTTGTCTGCCAGAGGTCTAAACTAGGGCAGGTAATTTATTTGCTATTTTGTCTAATGGAAACAAGTAGCCAACAGTAAAGTAGCATTTTTACAAAATAGTTATCTTTATTTTTTTTTCTTATTATATTTCTTATTGCTACTTGTATTAAGATGAATAAACATGCCTGATACCTAGCCAACCTGGCTGATTTGGCTAGGTGGCAGGAGGTCTAGCCAAGTAAGTTGCAAAAATACAAACCTAAAAAGTTGGACAAAATAAAGAGGGAAAGAAAGAAAAAAGGCAAGAGATAGAAAAGGAAAGGCAAAGAACAAAAAAACAAAGGGAAAGATGCATAAACAGACTATGCTGTAGCTAGAGGGCAAAGGCAAGTAAGTGACAACCAGAAGCAACTAAGTTGCATTTCTTGGGAAAACTAAGTTACATTAGCTAGGTAAAATTTTGAAGTTGGATATATTTAAACATGAATATAGATTGTTGGCAATTTAGAATATGTTTTATTAATAAAATAGAAACTTTTTATAGAGTTCATGATAAACAAATGCAAAAGAGAAGAAAGAATCAGAATTTGACAATGAAAATACAAAGAAAAGACATAAAAAACCTTAGATTAAAATAAGGCAGTGCTTATCCCCATGGTACTGTAGCAATAATTTCTATCTTATTCCAATGGTACTGTGGGAATAATTCTCTACTTATCTGCACGGCACACTGATGAGATAGCTGCCCTATCTTCTACATAAGCCATGGGAATAATTTAGTTTAGTACTGACAGTTTGAGTGCAGTATAACAACATAACTTTGCTTGACCATTTGTTTTATAGAAGTAAAGATTTAATAGTTTTTTATGCAAAAAACACTTTTTGTATTTATAATGTATGATTTAAGGTAAATTGCTCTAGTAATTGTTTATAATTTGAATTTTTAGCAAAGTCTAATCCCGATGCTGATTAAAGTCCATTACCACTTCTATAGAATTCTACTAGTCATATAAATTTGCAATTTGTTTGTATAGATTATTGCATTGCTTCAACAATGTTGTGGGAAAAAATTATTCCCATGGCATATATAAAAGATAGAGCAGCTATCTGATCAGTTTGCCATGTGGATAAGCAGAAAATTATTCCCACGGCATATGTAGAAGATAGGATAGCTATCTCATCAGTATGCCATGCGGATAAGCAGAAAATCATTCTCATGGAACCATGGGGATAAGCACTACCTTAAAATAAAAGGATATTATAATATTTTTAAATTATACAATATATTACACTATGTATAAACCAACTAGAAGTATTTATTTTTCCTTTTACTTTTTTAAAATGAGCAACTCAATTAGGCTCATTGTAATGAATACTAAATAACAAAGCCAGGTAAAGGTACAAATGGGTTAATGAGTTAATATTATTAGCTTAATGTGCCTGCTAAAACTTTTAGCAATACGCTTGTAATGTGGTGAAAGCAATTGAATCTTAGGCAAACCCAGATAAATGTGAATGGAGTTTGAATCTAAATTCTAATGAGCTAATCAATGTATATATAGTTGTAATGACCTATATAGATATTTGAAATTTTTGGCAATCTATTAAGTCTAATATATAGAGAGCAATAGACAATCTCACTCTGAGCTCCACACAATGCATGCTTAGAAAGAAATCCAATTCAAATTATACATTATATAAAATATAAAATATAAAGGCTAAATACCTTATCAGCTAATTAGTACTACTTTTAAAATGTTTTGAATATGCATTTTTACAGTTTACCTAGGTTAGATCCTTGCCAACTAGCTAGATTGGCTTGGTGTTAAATCTAGATGATCTATGACTATATAAGGACAAGTGGCTTAATTATGGTTTAAGTATTAAAATTCCATATATGGCATATTACTATTTTGAGAAGAAAAGAAAAACTATAAATTATATTTTGCAAAACAAAATAATGCAAAATAATCTATAAGAAAAATGCTAAAAAATAATATATAAGGAATGGAAATCCATTGAATTTGAATAGTTCAAAAGTTATGTCATCTATAACTTGGAAAATCAGACCTTTTGAGCAAAAATGATCACAGTGCCTTAGCTTATAGGAAAAATGCATTACAGGAATATCAAAAAATGATACTAAAAGTATTATAACTTTTTTACTACTTGACTAAATTTCAAAAGTTAGGTTTCATTTTGTTCATACAACAAATGTAATGTCTATCATATGGTATCAAAAAGTAAATCAAACTCAAAAAATTTTAAATCTAGAAAGCCACCCTATTGTGCTTTACTTTAAATCCTTTAGCCAGGCTTAGTATACCAAGGTTGGCATACTAAGTACAACAAGTATATTCTAAGCGTATTAATTTAAACATCACAAAATATATATTAGCCTATGTAGGCCTAAAACAAAATCTAAAATAAATTTGTTATGTCATTATGAGCATATTTTAAATCTATTTGATAGTTCATAGTTGCAAGTTATGAAATAAATAGTTGCAATTTATTTTGCTGCTACCAAAGCTGTCGAACTAGGCTTAAAATTTGGTCCTGGACATTTGCACAATTTGCCATCAGGTGTTTTTAAAGAAAGAACTTGGCAGGTCCTTCAGCTAAAGTTTTTTGCATACTTACGCAAGTAGGCCCTTTACTTTAGATATAGTTATGCGTCTTGCCTTTACTTCCGCATTTGTTACTTTTAAATATATGCTTCAGTTTAGCTTTGGCCATGCAATGCTGGTCATAAGGCCTTAGAAGCTTAAGGCATTGGAACCTGTAGGGCCTAGTGACAACAACAAATGGCGTTAAAAAAGTGTACTCTGTGTACGTGCAAAGACGGTCCGACGAAAATAAATAAAAACCATTTAAAAATACTGACATTTACAACAAATCAAACAGTAAAAAGTAAAAAAGTAATATTTTATTCTAAAGTAAACACTTTTTTGTATTTTGAGTATTTACGTAAAAATCTTTGCGTTGAATAATGTTGATATCAAGGACGACTTAAGTAGAAGGACGGGAAACCTCGTTTCTTAGAAAAGTTTTGAAGGCACTTTTTCCCGAAAAAATACACTACGGAGATAGGAAGTTTTCATTTTTTCAGCACAAAAATTGTTATTGCGTTTGATAGGAGGCAGATCCAGTGTTCATCTCTTGATATGTTGTGCCTTTTTTATTGCTCTATCGATATTTATAAAGCTTTTCGTTCAGAAAACTAGGATTCTATGTTAATTTTTGATTCTACGTATGTTTCCTGTATCTAAAAATCACAAAAATGCATGACACAGCTCCAATATTTGGTTTTATGAACCTATTTTATCATTCTTACCCGACTGTAGCAAATATTTGTAACAGAGATGATAAAATAGGTTCATAAAACCAAATATTGGAGCTGTGTCATGCATTTTTGTGATTTTTAGATACAGGAAACATACGTAGAATCAAAAATTAACATAGAATCCTAGTTTTCTGAACGAAAAGCTTTATAAATATCGATAGAGCAATAAAAAAGGCACAACATATCAAGAGATGAACACTGGATCTGCCTCCTATCAAACGCAATAACAATTTTTGTGCTGAAAAAATGAAAACTTCCTATCTCCGTAGTGTATTTTTTCGGGAAAAAGTGCCTTCAAAACTTTTCTAAGAAACGAGGTTTCCCGTCCTTCTACTTAAGTCGTCCTTGGTTGATATTTTAAACTTTTAGTTTCAAATTTATGTTTTTCAAGGAAGTGAAATAAATCAAGTGAGAAACGTTATGGATCTCTTAGACACGCGGCGGCCATGTCTGTAATATAGAATGCGTCTCACTGGAGAGAGTCAGAGTCAAAGATACAGACAGCAGCTGTGTCAGTATCAGTAAGCCTGCATAGCGCCAGCGGCCGTGTCGTTATCATTAAAATATTTCACACTTAGACTTCACACTAGACTAGAGGGCAATCTTCTCGAATTATTCGTTTAATTATTTCCGGAATTATTTCGCCCTCTATTCAAGGGTGGTGGGGGGGTGGGGGTTGGAATTAAACGAACGATTCGAGAAGATAGCCGACTAGAGACTGAGACAGAGGGTGGCCGTGTCCCTAATAATATAGACTCCTGGTAGCGATGCTCGTTTTATAAATAGTAGAAAAATGAAGGCCAACACCAACATATAAGTAAATTATTATATCCAACGCGTTTCGACACAAGCGGTCATCTTCAGGGCTTGCACTCATGGTTCACAATTCCGTATATTTAAATAAATAAAGAAAATCAAAAACTGTACAGGGCAATAGACGAATGGGTTCAGTCCGGTCGATAATTGTACATTAAGAGACGAAAATAAATTAAATTATTAGGCCATCACACAGAACAAACAAACACAGCGCAAACAATATTGGCAGGGAGAGAGCCGCAAACCCACACCAAGCCTAGAAAACTTTGAGCTGTAAATTGGCTCCTCCACCAGCAAGCTAAGTATTGAGACTAGGTTTATGATGCTTAATGTGCCAGGCTTCTAGCACTCTGAGTTTGCCATCAAATCTACATCTATTCAGAAGATGACTGCTTGTGTCAGAATGCATTGGCTATAATAATTTACTAACTATAATTTTTCTAATATACAATTCATTCAACACAGGCTAGAAGCCGGCCTTAACCTTAAATTTTCTTGCTATATTAAATTAAGTCTTAAATTTTCTTAACTAAAACTAGGTCTAGCTTAGTCTATTTTGGTCTAGACATTTATAATTATAGGCCAGGGCCAAGCAATTATAAATTTATGATTTTTTCAAAATTTCCAATTGATGGTTTATATAGCCTATAGGTCCATAAAAATTGCTTTTAGACAAATTGCCTATTGAAATTTGCCTACCAAGCTTTTCTTGCCAAGACTTGCCTATAGTGCATTTTTCCTCTAAATAAATTTTTTACCAAGATTTAATTTTAAATTGGATAAAAAGTATAAATGATCCGCAGATTAGCCCAGGGAAAGGCTCTGCTGCTAGATATATTAGGGACCATATTGCCAAGGATATAAAGCCCAAAAGGCCCAGATTAGGACTAGGACTCAAGGCCTAATGAAATAGCCTTATTGGATATTACTAGCAGCCTAAGCCTATAAGGATACTAGGGCCTACCAACCTAACAATAGAGTTAGGAGGATGAGTACAATGACTGTACAAAGACTAATCTACCTAAGCTAGCCCCAATGACAAGTCCAAAATATGCACAAAAAGATTAAAATTGGAAATTTTTAGAAAATTAATAGAAACCCAGTCTACAGAAATGGCTTTAAGATTGGAGCAAGTCTAGGTAGGGGCCACTTATTTACTAAGGGCAAGTCTTTTATCAGATAGGTTGAAATTAGTAAAGTCAAAGATGTTCAAATTGATTCTCCTATAGGGCTGCAAGCCTTAAGGCTTTTTTACTATCTAGCTTTTTAATAAGCCTAAGCTAAGGGGTTAGAGAGGTTTTCCTTATTTGGGACAAACTTTTCCCTAGGACATCAATCCACTATCAATGATAAGAGCCAAGAGACAATCAAAGGAGCCAACAAATGGACTAGAAAAGGCAGAGCTTATAACATTGGACAGCTACATAGCCAAAAAGGTAAAATGCAAAGCTAAAACAAAGGGATAAAAACAATAAGAAGGAACACTTAAACCTTTATTATGGGGCTTAGCCTCAAGGCTAGTATCAATTGGGCTCTACTATACACTTTTGTAAATGGTCATCTTTCTTGCAAGGCAAGTACAACTAAGGGGCTCAAGTCCCATTCTACTAGTCATACTGCAATCCAAAGTCACAATTACTCAATGTTTTATATATCCCTTTCCTTGTAAATAAAAGGAGGGCCAAAAAATAGAAAAATAAAGGGTCTATTTTTATATGTGCATATCACCTCAAATAAGGGTATTTAAATATTGAGCTTCTTGAAGGGTAGGTCAATTGAATAGCCCACTGAGATTTTCCTACAATGCAATTTGCTTGAGTAAGTTTTTTTCTACTGAGGTTTGCCCACAAAGCTTTTTCTTATATAAAATTTAGTATATTTAGATAGAAGTAGCAACTAACTTGCTTTGTTAGCCAACATTTTTTAACCAAGTGCTTTCCATTATGAGCCCATTGATTTTTATTTCTTTTTAGTAGTGCAATAATTTTTGTTAACTCTTAGCCTCACCTTAAAGTGCTATTCACTCCAACCATCAAGGGGACCATTGTGTGCTTTTATTTGTGATTTGAATGACAATGTTTAAAAAATTGGGGGAAGTGAAATAAATTTATAGATTTGTGTGAAGTACTACCATCTCACTTTTTACTTGTACTAATAGTGCCTAATAATGTTCTTGATTTGACTTTCAAGATTTGATTAAATTATATTTTGTATACCAGTGCTAACCCAAAATCTATAACTTAGCATTGATTTTTCTAGTTATATTTTTTATTATTGTAAAAGTTTTAAACCATGTTGAATACATTTTTAAAAATATATTTTCCATTGTGGTTGTAAAAATATAAATCTGCCTTCTTACTAAAAGTACCAGGTCATCTGGACAATTATTGCATTTTCTCCAAATTATAATTAGTCAGACCAAAAACAGTTGCAAGCTGCTCCAAGCCAAATCTGTGGAATAGCCCATCTTTGGGCACAAAATCCCTATGATCCCCCATTTTTATCTCAAAAAATAAAAGATAAGTGCTAGGGGAAATGTCTTGGCTGTAAGCTGGATGCTTAGGTAGTATGCTTATTTAGTACACTGGGCATACATGTGCAACCCCCCCCCCCTGATTTACACTGGCCATGCAACTTACAACCCTAGAGCAAAATTGATGCAATGTTGGGTAAACGGCAGGAGTAACTATTACTGTATTATTGAGGCTAAGTTACTCGTCATCTAATTAGTACTACGTCTGTATTCTTTGGGATCCTTGGGATATTCTTTGGGCATTTTTGTAACTTACCCCTGTACAATTTACTGTGGCCGGATCGGCCAGGTCGGCCAGCAGTTGCGCATGTATGACACTGAGAAAGTACAGTAACCGGGTAGTCTATTTAATCGGCCTGCATATTTGTACTTAGTCTTGCACTATGCCGCGTATATTCTTCAGCTTTTGGAATTCTATTCGGCTGCAACTCAAACAGATGGCGGACCAGCTGCCTATAGACAATGAGGCCGAGCCTCGCTACGAAGATGCCATCGATGTCGAAGATGCTGGGGAAGCTGAAGCAATGATGGCGGAAGAAGTAGAAGCAGAAGAAGAGCAATTAGAAATGGAAGAAGGTGAGGAAGAGTTTCACCTGGCGGAAGAAGATTTGCAGCTAGATGATGAAGACGGAGATGAGGAGGCTGATGAGCAGCCTGGCGATCAGATTGGTGCAGCGGCCGGATTTCCCGCTCTGCTGCGTCTGTTTCCGCGCCGACTGGCCTGGCCACAGCAGCCGGAGCCCGATGATGCTTCATCAGCAATGGAAGCGGCCAACGCGCCTCACCTCATCACTTTCAATCGCCAGCTGCCCAGAGAGCACGCTTACCTTGGCGGGGATCTTGAAGCGCCGTCCAATGTCTCCACTTCAACAGTTAATTCGCTGGCCGATTCAGGCGTGATAGAGCTGCCATGTCTCACCTGCTCCCTGGGCATCCTGCTGCCCGGCCAGCTGTTGCCGGTGGCGCTGTTCCGCCCGTCTGACGTGGCCCTGGTGTCCGGGATGCACTCTGGCCAGGTAGGCCCAGTGGCCGTGCTGCACCGCTACCGGTACAGCAGCACGGCCGAGCTGCTGTCCTGCAGAGAGGAAGTTGACGACAACGTCGGCTTGACGATGATCCGAGCTAAGCTGATTGGCCGTCGACGATTCGAAGCGTTGAGTGTCCGGCGAGACATTGCCGGCCGATTGTTGGCCAAAATTCGACTGCTGCCGGAGCCAAAGTGAGTGCCGCTGTGCTGCCGTGTCCTTCATCCTTGCTTCCTTAGATAGCTTTCATCTTAGTGATCTATTCCAGCTTTGAATGTATCACCATCAATCAATTAAAATGCTGCAACAAGCAAAAAAGCGAGGATTCGTTTCGAGTCTCGGCCAATGGGAAGGCAATGCGAAAGACTAGTAAAAATGATTTATAAAAACCATTGTTAAACCAGTCATAGAGTCACATTAGTGAGAGTCTTAAACGTAAGTTATTAAGTTATTTCACAGGGGCAAGCGGTCAAGCCACGGATGATGCTGACCTCTGAGCATGCTCACACAGGGTGTAAACTACAGCGGCCCTGGCTTGCATCGTCATGGACTGCCTGCCATATGCCTTAAACACATTAAGTAAATTGCTAGTTTACCTATTACCGCAGGCAAATGAGTCCGTGTTCGTTCAGGCGGCCCAGTCCCCGTCGATCGCTCGCACTGTCAACTTGTCCGTTCCCGTCCTGGGTGGCCGATGCCTACGATGCCAGACAGCTGGTCAGCGCGGTGCGGACTGAGCTGGCCTCGTGCAATCGTTCCTGGTCGGAGGTGCAGGTGTGACTGCTGGTTGCATTGAGAATTTAAGCGACTACCTTTCTTTGTATTTAAGACTTGGGTAGGCTACTGCAGTGCCTCCCTGAGTAGGCTATTGGAGGTCAGTGACCCCCTGAGCATTAACAGGTTCCTGAATAGGCTATTGGAGGTCAGTGACCCCCTGAGCATTAACAGGTTCCTGAATAGGCTATTGGAGGTCAGTGACCCCCTGAGCATTAACAGGTTCCTGAATAGGCTATTGGAGGTTAGTGACCCCCTGAGCATTAACAGATCCCTGAATAGGCTATTGGAGGTTAGTGACCCCCTGAGCATTAACAGATCCCTGAATAGGCTATTGGAGGTTAGTGACCCCCTGAGCATTAACAGATTCCTTAATAGTCTATTGGGGAGGGTCAGTGCCCCCACCAACAGTTCCTTAGTCTTACACGTGTTTAGAGTGCTAGGAAGGTGCCCCACCAAGCACAGATCCTCTTATTGGTTTCTACGGTAACTAAACAGATTTCACATGTCTGAAACCGCCTGTTAAATGTTGAACTCACAGGCCGGCCCAGACGAGCCCACCGCCTTTGCCAACTGGCTGCTGGAGCAGCTGCCCCTGCCAGATTGGCTCCGCGCTGACCTGCTCGGCTGCCCTCATCCGTCCGGCTGCCTTCGCCGCTGCCTCCGTCTGCTCCGTCGCTGCACCACCCTGCGCTGTGTCCGCTGTTTGAACCGAGTCGCCGACAAATCCGCCATCTTCTGCTTGGCCGCCGGCGGCTCCACAGGCGCCTACGTTAATCCTGGCGGCCACGTCCACGAGATGATGACTGTGGCGGCGGCCACCGGGGTGCGGCCGGTTGGCCGGCCCTGCACCGAGCACAGCTGGTTCCCCGGATACGCTTGGCAGGTGAGTCTCTTGGCCGGAGCATTGCTCAATTAGCTTCTGAAGAATATTAGAAGCTATTTGATATTTGCACCTGTCCTGAAATTGTTATTAGCGCGCGCTTACGATAGTGAACATTAATGATAGTGAGCATTTATCATAGTGAGCATTTATGATAGTGAGCATTTATGATATTGAGCATTTATAATAGTGAGCATTTATCATAGTGAGCATTTATAATAGTGAGCATTTATGATAGTGAGAATTTATGACAGTGAGCATTTATGATAGTGAGCATTTATGATATTGAGCATTTATAATAGTGAGCATTTATCATAGTGAGCATTTATAATAGTGAGCATTTATGATAGTGAGAATTTATGACAGTGAGCATTTATGATAGTGAGCATTTATGATAGTGAGCATTTATGTTAGTGAGCATTGATGTTAGTGAGCATTTGACGGTGAGCACTTATGATAGTGAGAATTTATATAGCGTGGCATTATCAGCACAGCATTAACTATACTCATCTACAATAGTAAATCTCATCTGTCTTCTACGCAGATCCTGGAATGCGCCCAGTGCTCCCGTCACATGGGCTGGCGTTTCTCCGCACAGAGCTCGGACACCCGGCCGGCCGCTTTCTACGGCCTGTGCCGGTCCTCCGTACAGCCGGATCTGACGGCCAGCCTAGAGGAGGAGCGGGACAACCCGGATGAGGCGCAACTAGCCGAGCTGGAGGCTGGAGCGCGAGTCCAGCTTCGCAGTGCCGGCCTGGGTGCGGCCGGACCCAGTTTTGCAGATGGCGATGACGCGGACTGAGTTTCACAATAAGCGCAGTTTAATGTAGTTGTTCTTGGCAAAGTTGTCTAGTAGCCATGGTCTGATCAATATTGTTATCGATATCGTTCTGTATCTCTGAGTTGGTATTTCCTTCTCTGACAGTTGCGAGGCTTATTAATCCGGTTTTGTTCCATCAATCTTTCATCAAATTATCGACTTTTGTACTTTAGATGCTCCTCTGTCATTCAAGTCGTCTCCTTAGCTGTGTGGACAAAACTATTTATTGATGTAAATAAATATCATAATTCAACTGCATTCTGTTTTGAGTGATTGCGTGTGAAAATGTATTAGAGCAATGGAAATAATCTAAGATTAGGAAGACCATAGTGGGTTGTTAACTAAGTTATTATTATAAAATTCAGTAACTAGGAAAAGGGATCGCTAGCCCTGTGGATTAGTGCATATTTGGGGTTGCCCGTTGAAAACGTCATTGCAAACAATTCACAGATGACTCTAGCGACTCAAATGACTTTAATGCGACTGTTGAGTCACGAGCGCATCACTTGGGTTGCAGAATCGTAAGAGTCGCAAAAGATTCGTCCCAAGAGTCTCTGTGTTGGCGCTTGGTACAGTAGAAGCGCAATGCGATTCAAATTGATTAAGTGACGCAGGTGCGCTTTAGACGCAACTCTGATTCTTTAGCGACTCTGGCACGCCTCAGATGCCACTCTACTGCCCCAGAGTTGCAGATAATAAAACGCCTCAAATTGGCTCATGCGACTCCTATGACGACTTCGAAGACTAGTGGCATTGTCGTTTAAAGAGTCGTCTAGAGCCACTTCTTTCCTATTTTACCTGTGTTACCTGCAACGACTCTGGGGCGAAGCAAGTGACTCTGAGACGCTTCTTGACTTAGGTACCGTTTTCATCGGGTTAGCATTGCAAGTTAAGCAGAGTTGACCGCGGTTAGTATGCAGCTAGCTATCTGATAAATCGAGCTTGCGTCATCCACAAAGCAGCCATAGCTACCTCCGATCAGCTTTCGGCAATGGCTTGACCCCTTTGTGGCCTGGCCGCCGACCGGGACTCCATGGAGGATGACACCTATGCCAAGCGCTGGAGTAGCTCTCGGGATGATGCTTGGACAGTTGGACTGGTTTCCTCCTCAGTCAGACGTAATTCTGAGTCTCCTCTTATCCATTTACTCTCTGGGCATAGCAGCTCAGCGGTAAACGCGTCTGAAGCTCACATTACCGCCCCGGGTTCGAATCCGTACGCGGGCACATTTATGTGGAGCTTGTGCATCGGTGAGGGCCAACTCCTAAGGCACATAGAGTGTACATTCTTGACAATTAGAAATTCAACAAGGGCTGCTTTACACCCCCTGTGTGAGCCGTGTGTGAGTGCTCAGGAGTCTGCGAAATAAATAGAATCGCCCCATAGCCTTGGGCCAGGTTGTCCACAACGCTCCCGTGTATAGAATGGCCTAATCAAAACCAAACTGAAACTCTCCTCAGCGACCTGTTAGTATTCGAGTTCTGCAGTTCAGCTCTCAGGCGGCGTCTGCGGCGGCTGCTGCCTCGGCGGCGCCGGGCTCGCATTCGCCCGTGCTGGCGGACGCTGTCACCGAGCTGCTGGTTGGCGCCTGCCAAGGAACTCGCCGCCCCGGCAGCCGGATTCTGCTGCTCGACGCCACATTTGGCGCCGGCGGTCACACCCGACGACTGTTAAGAGGGGCGTCCGAAGCGTCGACGCCGATCACAGTGTACGCCAACGATCGCGATCCTGCCGCCTACCGGCTTGCCGGACAGCTGTCCGAGTCTTTGCCGCCCGGCTCCGACTCCGCCTCGGTGGTGCCGCTGTTGGGGAAATTCTCCCAGCTGGCCGAGCACGCTGAGCTGACGGGCGTTGAGGGCATCGATGGCGCCCTGTTTGACCTGGGCCTGTGCTCAGCACAGCTGGATGAGGCAAGGCGCGGCTTCGCCCTGTCAGCTGACGGGCCGCTCGACATGCGCATGGGCGGCCCGGCCGAGGCCGACTCGCCAACCGCCGCCGATCTCGTCAACGGGCTGGAGACCGGCGACCTCGCCGCTCTGTTTCGCGCCTACGGCGAAGAGCCAATGGCGCGCCGGCTGGCCCGGGCCGTGGTTGAGCGGCGCAGCGGGCCGCGCGGACCTCTGCGCACGACGAAACAGCTGGCCGATTGCCTGGCGGACGCTGTGGGCAGCGCGCGTCGGAAAGACAGCTTGGGCCGCAGTGCGCACCCGGCGACGCGAGTGTTTCAGGTGAGAGGAAACAGATAGTCAAGCCTGATGTTTTGTACCTTTGCTAAGCGTTGTTCTGATACATATCGGCTATTAGTTGATCCGTTTAAAAATGATTAGTATGGTGAACATGTTTTTTGTTATCATGTCGGTCTGAAAGGACGGTCTAAATAATTAGACAGAGTTTTCTGTACTTCGATACATATCGGCAAGCAAAGAATTTGTTTTAAAAATATTCTTAAGTAGTATAAATATATTTTTTGTAAAATTTTGTTCAAGTATATATATTCGTCTAAATTACTATTCTAGGTGCCTTCAATAGTTTCAATACGCATCGGACATAAATCATTTAAATAGTGTCAGTAGTATAAATGGAGTTTATTGTCATAATATATAAATATGAAAAATAAAAACCCCAATCGCAGGCGCTACGGATCGCGGTGAACAACGAATTTATTGAGCTTCTCAGCGGGCTCCAGCTGGCCAGACAGCTGCTCAAGCCCGGCGCGCCTTGCCTGGTGCTGTCCTTCCACTCGCTTGAGGATCGCCTGGTCAAGCGCGTCTTCGCCAACCGGTCGCTGGACGACCTCTGCTGTCCGGCCGCCTGGGCCGACGCTTTCAAGCGGCAACGATCGCCGCAGTCGCTGCACGCCGAGCCGCCGCCGCCGCCGCCGCCGCCGCAGCCGCAGCTCTGGCAGCTGATGCGGTTCGATTCGAATCGGGGCGAAGATTACCTGATGGCCGGGCCGGCCGAGGTGGCCGAGAATCCTCGGGCCCGTTCGGCTCGGCTGCGAGTCGGACTGAAACTGTGACTGCGCTTTTTTCAGAGACAATTTTTAATTGCGCCGTTGCTGTATTTTGTTTTAAAACATTGCTCATTTTGTTATAGTGTCTCAATAATTTCCGGGTTTGCACTCTTCTGAAGTTAGTGGTGCAGAGGTCGGCAAACTCCGGCCGGCGAAGCCTCTCAAGAGGAAGGCCCGCTCAAGGTTTGCGTCTGCTCAGCTCTCTTCTCTCTAATCTCCTTTCATCTCTCTCCTCTCCTTTCCTTTCATCTGAAATGTGAAACTTACGGAATATAAACTTTAGCGAATGTGAAATTCTGATATTTTATCAGCTGGTCTATCCGGCGCAGCCGGCCATCTGTAAACATTCTGTGTAAACATCATTTTCAAGCTAGTTTTCAGTGCTTATATTGGGTAGCAGTTACTGGTGTGTTTGAAAACCGTCATCACTACGCAACACACGTGCTGGTTGAATTAGCCAGTTTTGAAGTTGTAGCGATGCGTAATATACTCGGCATTCTTCATTAAGCAATCCCTGTCAAATAACTTGCAACAAGTTGACTAACTTGTAGCCTAGTGGCTAGAGCGTTAGACTTACGACTTGAAGGTCGGGGGTTCGATTCCCTATCCCACTGGGAACAATTTGTGTCCTTGAGCCTGTCAAATAACTTGCAACAAGTTAACTAACTTGTAGCCTAGTGGCTAGAGCGTTCGACTCACGACTTGAAGGTCGGGGGTTCGATTCCCCATCCCACTGGGAACAGTTTGTGTCCTTGAGCAAGACACTTAACTCTGCATTGCTTCAGTTCACCCAGCTGTAAAGTTAGGGTGTGTGTGTGTGGCGACCCCCCAGTCCTTGGACTGAACAGCCGTACGCAGCCTTCAGATGCGCCGCGCAATAGCTGCGGCTGAGCTGTCGGTTGCACACCTGGCCATTAGGGCAGGTGTCATCAATTAATTAAGCAATAAACTCACACAATCTCGAATGCATTTCCAATTCAATTCAATTATTATTAATGTTGCTAATTAGCCTTTCTGTGCCTACAACTTTGTTTGTTATTCTATTGTAACAGATAAAGTTCAGAAAAAAACAGCATTTGAAGTGTTTGATAGCTAATGTAAATAATGAAGCCAACCCCTCTAAGAGGAGCCTGCACCGGCTACATGTGCAATCATTTACCAGTTCACACACTACGCAGCACCAGCTTCACTGCAAGGCTGACTGGGTAATTTACAGAAGTTATATATTATTTCATCATCTTGCTGTTGTGTGTGTGTGCCCAATATCCGTACATGTATTAGCTAAATGTACATGCGGTGCGTGTGTCTGTCTATAGCTGCCTGTCTATATAAACTGTGTCAAATTAGAACTGTACTGTGCTGACTTCTCTGTCAGTCTCTCAGGCTGGTGAATTCTGTTCCTCACTGCGCGGATTGCATATACCGAGGTAGCTGGCTGCAGAACTGCCGAAGGAATTCAGTGCACAATACTGCAACTGTGTCACTTACTGTCTTGGACTCAAGGTTGAAATCGATTGAATGCATTGTGCTAGTGCTCACGTGTTTATGTGCTAGCTTACTGGATTTGGAGTTTTAGACATGTACATGCTCTCGTGTACATGTGCATGCCAATGCGTTTCAAAATGTACAGCTTGATAGATTGAGAGCTACATTACAGTGCAAAACATGGTAGATTGAGAGCTAAATTACAGTGTACAACATGGTAGATTCGGAGCTACATTACAGTGTACAACATGGTAGATTGAGAGCTACATTACAGTGTACAACTTTGTAGATTCAGAGCTACATTACAGTGTACAACTTTGTAGATTCAGAGCTACATTACAGTGTACAACTTTGTAAATTTAGGGCTACATTAGTGTACAACTTGGTAGATTCAGAGCTACATTACAGTGCACAACATGGTAGATTGAGAGCTAAATTACAGTGTACAACATGGTAGATTCGGAGCTACATTACAGTGTACAACATGGTAGATTGAGAGCTACATTACAGTGTACAACTTTGTAGATTCAGAGCTACATTACAGTGTACAACTTGGTAGATTCAGAGCTACATTACAGTGTTCAACTTGGTATATTCAGAGCTACATTACAGTGTACAACATGGTAGATTGAGAGCTACATTACAGTGCACAACATGGTAGATTGAGAGCTAAATTACAGTGTACAACATGGTAGATTCGGAGCTACATTAGTGTACAACATGGTAGATTGAGAGCTACATTACAGTGTACAACTTTGTAGATTCAGAGCTACATTACAGTGTACAACTTTGTAGATTCAGAGCTACATTACAGTGTACAACTTTGTAAATTTAGGGCTACATTAGTGTACAACTTGGTAGATTCAGAGCTACATTACAGTGTACAACTTGGTAGATTCAGAGCTACATTACAGTGTTCAACTTGGTATATTCAGAGCTACATTAGTGTACAACATGGTAGATTCAGAGCTACATTACAGTGTTCAACTTGGTATATTCAGAGCTACATTACAGTGTACAACATGGTAGATAGAGAGCTACATTACAGTGCACAACATGGTAGATTGAGAGCTACATTACAGTGTACAACATTGTAGATTCGGAGCTACATTACAGTGTACAACTTGGTAGATTGAGAGCTACATTAGTGCACAACTTGGTAGATTGAGAGCTAAATTACAGTGTACAACATGGTAGATTGAGAGCTACATTACAGTGTACAACATGGTAGATTGAGAGCTACATGTACATTACAGTGTACAACTTGGTAGATTGAGAGCTACATTACAGTGTACAACATGGTAGATTGAGAGCTAAATTACAGTGTACAACATGGTAGATTGAGAGCTACATTACAGTGCACAACTTGGTAGATTCAGAGCTACATTACAGTGCACAACTTGGTAGATTCAGAGCTACATTACAGTGTACAACTTGGTAGATTGAGAGCTACATTACAGTGTACAACTTGGTAGATTGAGAGCTACATTACAGTGTACAACATGGTAGATTGAGAGCTACATTAGTGCACAACTTGGTAGATTCAGAGCTACATTACAGTGTACAACATGGTAGATTGAGAGCTACATTACAGTGTACAACTTGGTAGATTGAGAGCTACATTACAGTGTACAACATGGTAGATTGAGAGCTACATTAGTGCACAACTTGGTAGATTGAGAGCTACATTACAGTGCACAACATGGTAGATTGAGAGCTACATTACAGTGTACAACATGGTAGATTCGGAGCTACATTACAGTGTACAACATGGTAGATTGAGAGCTACATTACAGTGTACAACTTTGTAGATTCAGAGCTACATTACAGTGTACAACTTGGTAGATTCAGAGCTACATTACAGTGTTCAACTTGGTATATTCAGAGCTACATTACAGTGTACACATTGGTAGATTGAGAGCTAAATTACAGTGTACAACATGGTAAATTCAGAGCTACATTACAGTGTACAACATGGTAAATTCAGAGCTACATTACAGTGTACACATTGGTAGATTGAAAGCTACATTACAGTGCACACCTTGGTAGATTGAGAGCTAACATTACAGTGTTTATCAGCTATTCAAACATTGCATATCTGAATGCAGGGACCAATGTCCAAGGCTCGTCAGGACCTGGAAGACCGGGTTACCTGCCCTGTATGCCTGGAGCACTTTGTCGATCCGCGCCACCTGAGCCAGTGCAATCACACGGTGTGTCTGCGCTGCTACGCCCGAATGCTGGCCGGCGTACCGGAGGGTGTCCGGTGTCCGCTGGGCTGTCCGGGTGTCTGCGACAAGCGGCCAGAAGATTTGGCACCGAATCGTACCATGTTGGATCTGCTGGAGCAGGTGACATGCGCGGTTTCTCAATCGAGTCAAAGTGTTGTTACAGGCGCTCAAATTCCACACAACTGACTTGACATTTATCAACAGGGACTGGCCCCCAACAACAGGGACTGGATATTCAACAACAGGGACTGGACATTCGACAACAGGGACTGTTAATTCAACAACAGGGACTGGACATTCAGCAACAGGGACTGGACATTCAGCAACAGGGACTGGACATTCAGCAACAGGGACTGTTGATTTAACAACAGGGACTGGACACTAAACAACAGGGACTGGACACCAAACAACAGGGACTGGACACCAAACAACAGGGACTGGACACCAAACAACAGGGACACCAAACAACAGGGACTGGACACCAAACAACAGGGACACCAAACAACAGGGACTGGACACCAAACAACAGGGACTGGACACCAAACAACAGGGACTGGACAGCAAACAACAGGGATTGGACACCAAACAACAGGGACTGGACATTCAGCAACAGGGACTGTTGATTTAACAACAGGGACTGGACACCAAACAGCAGGGATTGGACACCAAACAACAGGGACTGGACATTCAGCAACAGGGACTGGACAATCAACAACAGGGACTGGACAGTCAACAACAGGGACTGGACAGTCAACAACAGGGACTGGACAGTCAACAACAGGGACTGGACAGTCAACAACAGGCACTGTTGATTTAACAACAATTTTCACACACCTGAAATCCTCAGGCGAACCGCGCCCACTTGCTTGCCGTGGCGCGCCCGAACGGCGCCGCCTGCCAGCGCAGCGGCTGCTCCCGCGCCAGCCACGGTCGTTGCGAGCACTGCGACGCCGATTTGTGCAGTCGGCACCTGCTTGAGGACGCCTATCTCTATGGCAACGCTTGCGAGTCACTCTGCCAGACGACGCGCCGCCTCGCTGACGAGGCCGAAGCCGCCTGGCGTCGAATGCTGGCCGGACAGGAGGCTCGGCGCGGCCGTCTATCCGAGCTGCAGGTCAGTTCATCAGTGCGCGTGCACTTATGGTCTGTGCCAAAGGTGTTGACAAGCCCCGAATATGCTCGTACTCTTGTTGCGTCTTGGCGCATCCATTGCGTCTTGACGTGCTCTAGTATCCAAGTGTACTAGTGTGCCTCTGTGTCTCAAATGGGCTTTGAGTGCGTCTTATCGCGTCCTAGTATCTGCTTCTGTGCCAAGAATCAATGCAAACCTCACTTTTGCTGAGTGAATCTCTTAACTGCATCGATATTCTCTGTCTCCTTAAAATCTTGTGGATATTTTGCCCGCCGAATGTTTTGGCCCCCGGATGTTTTTTCCCGGATGTTTTCCCCCCGATGTTTTGCACCCTCCCGTATGTTTTGCCCCCCCCCCGGATGTTTTGCCCCCCCGGATGTTTTGCCCCCCCCGGATGATTTGCCCGTTGGACGTTTGCCCTGTCTGATTTTTTCCCATTAGCCTACCCTTCACTTCTCTTCTTTAATACGCGAGAAGAGCTGTTATTATTAAATAATCTGATATTCCGCGGACCGCCAGACCGCCTGTCGCGAGCTGCTCACTCTTGCACGGGACGCCGACGCCGCGGCGGAAGGGCGCGCCAAATCTGCGCTCTCAGCGGCGCAATCCGAGGCCGACCGGCGCCGCGAGGCCCGCAGCCTGGCCGACCAGCTGGAGCGGGAGACGGCCGAGGGCAACACGGCCGAGATGCGCCGGCTGGCCGAGCGGCTCCAGCCGCTGCTCGACCGCCTGCGGACACGTCGACTGGCCGGCGAAGCCGACGCTCGCGCCGAGGCGGCCACGTCGGAAGCGCTTGAGCGTCTTGGTGAGGCCTGCGCAGAGCTTCGACGCTTAGCAGCTCCGCTGGCGCGTCGGCTGAGCAGTTGCGATGCTGCCGGAGGCGCCTGCGGCGGCGGCGGAGGCGGCGGAGCAGCCGGCGGCGATGCCGGAGTTCGCTGGCCCCCTAAGAAGATTTTTCACTACCGCTGCACTGACGCTGCGGTTGTGGTGCACTCGGGCCGCGGCCTGGTGTGCCGCCCCGGCCTAGCCGGCATTCGAATAGCGACAGAGACGGAGCTGACGGACGGCCAGGGCGGCGACTCTGGATGGGAGCCGCTTCCGTCGCCTGTTGTCTACCTGCTGGCCCAGGGTGGCTCAGTCATCAAGGTGGCTATGGGGATCGATGGGGATGTAGAGATGAAGGCGGCTTTCGGGATCGATGGGGATGTTGGGATCACGGCCGGCTGTGGGGATCGATAGGGATGTTGGGATCAAGGTGGCTGTTAGGATCGATGGGGATGTTGGGATCAAGGCGAATGCGGGGATCGATAGGGATGTTGGGATCAAGGTGGCTGTTAGGATCGATGGGGATGTAGGGATCAAGGCGAATGCGGGGATCGATATGGATGTTGGGATCAAGGCGGCTGTTAGGATCGATGGGGATGTAGGGATCAAGGCGGATTCGGAGATCGATTGGGGATGTTGGGATCAAGGTGGCTGGAGGATGTGCACGGGGCTTCGAATGGCTCTCAGCTTTTTACATGTGCTTATTCCACTTACCAGGTCCTCAGCTGCTCGGGCCGAAGCCTGACTTCACTGCAGTTGGACTCTTCTTCATCGGCGGTAGCTGACGCTGCGATCGCTTCAACCACTGTGGGCAGCCTGACCTGCCTGCTGTACATCGGCGGTCCCGACCAGCTGCTGGCCGCGGCCGATGGAGGTCGAGTTTACCTGGCCGACTTGGCCGGCCGCCTGCGGCACGCCATCGCCGATGTCGGGAGGCCGTCTGGACTCTGCGCCGATGCCAGTCGGCGCCGGCTGTTCGTTGCCGACTCCGATCGGCGTAGCATCGCCGTGCTGTCGCTGGAGACTCGCGTCCACCAGATCGTCATTGATGTTGTGCCCTTCGCGCAGTCGCTTGGGGGCATCGGCATTCTTGATGGTCGACTGTTTCTAGCTGACACAGTTGGCGGACAGGTGCTGACTGACTGACTGACTGACTGACTGACTGACTGACTGACTGACTGACTGACTGACTGACTGACTGACTGACTGACTGACTGACTGACTGACTGACTGACTGACTGACTGACTGACTGACTGACTGACTGACTAACTAACTAACTAACCGCTGTACACCCTCAGGTGGTGGTCCTGGACGCGGACACGGGGCTGCGTCAGCTGGAATTCCGAGTGGACTCGCCCAGCTGGCTGACGGCGGACGCAGCCGCAGGCGTGCTCTACGCGGTGACCAGCGGAGGCCAGCGCATCCAGGCGCACTGCTCAGACGACGGTCGTCTAATTGCCAGCGTTGGCGTCGCCGGGAGCAACGGCCGGCGCCCTGGCGAGTTTCGCGACCTCGGCGGCCTGGCCGTGTGCGCGGGCTGTGGCGAGTTGCTGGCCTGCGATCGGGGCAACGGCCGAGTGCAGGTGTTCTCGCTGCTGCCCACTTGAGTGCCAAGACGCATGCAGTTAGCTCGTAGCTGCCAAGGACCACTGGCACAGGTCGTTATATATCTAGATAGCTTACTGTTTCACACCCAAGTGTAGCTACTCGTAGTTACTACATGTATGTCAGGAGAAACAGCTTCACAGTATCTGATTGAGTTGCTCCCCCGTACGCTATGCTTTCATACCGTGCATATGTCAACAAGTAGGGAAATACAGTACGAATTTATTAGATGTACTGAGTCAGATTAGATTAGGATAGGACCTGGCGCAAAGTTATTGATGTGATAAGTCGCGATGGCCGAGTGGTTAAGGCGTTGGACTAGAAATCCAATGGGGTTTCCCCGCGCAGGTTCGAATCCTGCTTGCGACGAATTTTTTTATTAAATTTTTTAAATCCCGAATTTCAACATACCAAATGGTAACTAAAAAGATAAATTTATCATAAAAAGCCTATAGTAGTTATTAAACATTTTATATTTATAATAGCACCTTGTACTTCTCTGTTTTCTTAAAATTACGTAATCCGAGCGTTTTATCATACTATTACTACTACTTAGCTATGTACAGTAGCTTAACTGCACAAGAACAAGAAGTGAAAATCAAATATCTTCTGTAGATTCAGTCTGCTGAAGTCGAATTGTTTCGCGTCATTTTAATAAATTTTTTGATTATTTTTGACTTTGCCTGTATGCAGTGTACACAATAATTCGTATTTTTCACGCTTCAAGCACGCACACTCCTCTAGTTTTTACGCATGCTTTTCACTCGTTTTTTATGCCACCTAGTGAAAAACACCCTAAAGTATTACAACTTAATTCCTATACTGCATAATATGTTCTATACATAAGAAACAGTTAATAATTAAATATACAAATGAGCTTTGCAATAAAATTATTCAAGATGAGTTAGTTTTTGGTTATTCGAGTGTCAAGGTCTGCAAGAGTCTGGAGTAAGACAGTCTACAACACCCTGTTGGAGAGCATGACAGTCTGTGAAACACCCTGTTGGAGAGCATGACAGTCTGTAAAACACCCTGTTGGAGAGCATGACAGTCTGTAAAACACCCTGTTGGAGAGCATGACAGTCTGTAAAACACCCTGTTGGAGAGCATGACAGTCTGTAAAACACCCTGTTGGAGAGCATGACAGTCTGTGAAACACCCTGTTGGAGAGCATGACAGTCTGTGAAACACCCTGTTGGAGAGCATGACAGTCTGTAAAACACCCTGTTGGAGAGCATGACAGTCTGTAAAACACCCTGTTGGAGAGCATGACAGTCTGTAAAACACCCTGTTGGAGAGCATGACAGTCTGTAAAACACCCTGTTGGAGAGCATGAGTCTGTAAAACACCCTGTTGGAGAGCATGACAGTCTGTGAAACACCCTGTTGGAGAGCATGACAGTCTGTAAAACACCCTGTTGGAGAGCATGAGTCTGTAAAACACCCTGTTGGAGAGCATGACAGTCTGTAAAACACCCTGTTGGAGAGCATGACAGTCTGTAAAACACCCTGTTGGAGAGCATGACAGTCTGTAAAACACCCTGTTGGAGAGCATGACAGTCTGTAAAACACCCTGTTGGAGAGCATGACAGTCTGTAAAACACCCTGTTGGAGAGCATGACAGTCTGTAAAACACCCTGTTGGAGAGCATGACAGTCTGTAAAACACCCTGTTGGAGAGCATGACAGTCTGTGAAACACCCTGTTGGAGAGCATGACAGTCTGTAAAACACCCTGTTGGAGAGCATGACAGTCTGTGAAACACCCTGTTGGAGAGCATGACAGTCTGTGAAACACCCTGTTGGAAAGCATGGCAGTCTGTGAAACACCCTGTTGGAGAGCATGACAGTCTGTGAAACACCCTGTTGGAGAGCATGGCAGTCTGTGAAACACCCTGTTGGAGAGCATGACAGTTTGTACAGCAGACTCTTGGAGATTCTGACAGTTTGTACAGCAGACTCTTGGAGAGTATGACAGTTTGTACAGCAGACTCTTGGAGATTCTGACAGTTTGTACAGCAGACTCTTGGAGATTCTGACAGTTTGTACAGCAGACTCTTGGAGATTCTGACAGTTTGTACAGCAGACTCTTGGAGATTCTGACAGTTTGTACTGCAGACTGTTGGAGAGTATGACAGTCTGTATAAGAAACAAAAAAGAAAAAAGAACCAAACGCGGGCAAAAGCAGCCCGAGTAGCATGTTTTTTCATCCAACAAACAGCACAATGGCTCTTCATATTCAGCTCGGCAAAACCAAGTGTATTTTTAGAGCAAGTGTCACTAGGCACTGCTGACGGTCAACAGTGAACGCACGAAGCAGACAATTACTAGTTATGGACTTTAGAAAAGTCCAGAAACACTCCACAGACTGTCTTTTCCCATTCTGTCAATCAATTATTCCTTCTTAATGTGACGCTTCTTGTTTGGCTTGCGAAATCGAAGCGCGTTCGGCTTGGCCTTGGCCTCCTTGCGGATTTTACCGGCCGCCAGGGCGATGATGCTGTTGCGGATCTGTTGGGGAGAGTTGAAAGGATTATATGTATGCACGTCTATTTTCAATGCAATTGGATTACATGACTGTTAATTCGATTTGATTAATGAGGGCGATTCTTGAAACAAAGAGATTAGACTTTTAATCCGATCGGATTAGTGGGAGGCGATTATTGAAACAATGGGATTAGACTTTTAATCCGATCGGATTAGTTGAAGGCGATTCTTGAAACAAAGGGATTAGACTTTTAATCCGATCGGATTAGTGGGAGGCGATTCTTGAAACAATGGGATTAGACTTTTAATCCGATGGGATTAGTGGTGCCGATTCTTAAAAACAAAGGGATTAGAGACTTTTAATAGGATGGGTTTAGTAGGGGCGATGGCTAGTAACAATGGGATTAAGGGTCCATACTGAATCCTTGGGGGTTCGAATTTCAATCTTAAATGGGTTATAGTGAAGATTCTATAAGCAGAGTCGAACTAATTCCCCCGTCAAATACATATGGCAACAAGGGCAAAATGGTAAAGCAGTGAAAGCCGCTAACCTGTTTCGCGCGAGCCAGTTTAAACCGATCGAAGTCGCTCATGTTAGTGCGCAGGCGGCGAGCCTCCAGCTTCTTAGCCCAGCTGGTCTCCTTCCACTTCTCGTCCAGCTTAGCGGCCGTCCATTTCCGCCTGACAACAGCGGTGCGAGCTGAGTGCGGCAGGTCGATACAGAATCTAGTCAGGTGCAGGCGCTTCATGTCGCACACCTGCCGGCGAACGCCGCTGCACGGACCGTCAATCAGGACTCGGTTCTGGTCGATAATTTCAGCGATTGCACACACCTTGCCAGAGTCTTTGCCGTTGGCAATGAAGGCCACGCGGCCGACCTCGACGAATTTATCGAGCTTGCCCATTTCGAGCTACCTTGCCAGCTGCAAAATAAGCGTACAATAAAAGCATATATTAGCAATTACTTAAAGTAATTTTAAATTATTAAATAATAAACACGAGGATTTGTGAGACCAGGGATCTATCACGAGGCTCTGTGAGAGGAGGGATCTATCACGGGATCTGAGAGCAGGGATCTATCACGAGGCTCTGTGAGAGCAGGAATCTATCACGAGGATCTGTGAGAGCAGGGATTTAGCACGAGGATCTGTGAGAGCAGGGATCTAGCACGAGGATCTGTGAGAGCAGGGATCTATCACGGGATCTGAGAGCAGGGATCTATCACGAGGCTCTGTGAGAGCAGGAATCTATCACGAGGATCTGTGAGAGCAGGGATCTATCACGAGGATCTGTGAGAGCAGGGATCTATCACGAGGATCTGTGAGAGCAGGGATTTATCACGAGGCTCTGTGAGAGCAGGGATCTGTGAGAGCAGGAATCTATCACGAGGATCTGTGAGAGCAGGAATCTATCACGAGGATCTGTGAGAGCAGGGATCTAGCACGAGACTCTGTGAGAGCAGGGATCTGTGAGAGCAGGGATCCATCACGAGGATCTGTGAGAGCAGGGATCTGTGAGAGCAGGGATCCATCACGAGGATCTGTGAGAGCAGGGATCTGTGAGAGCAGGGATCTGTGAGAGCAGGGATCTGTGAGAGCAGGAATCTATCACGAGGATCTGTGAGAGCAGGGATCTGTGAGAGCAGGGATCTATCACGAGGATCTGTGAGAGCAGGGATCTATCACGAGGATCTGTGAGAGCAGGGATTTATCACGAGGCTCTGTGAGAGCAGGGATCTGTGAGAGCAGGAATCTATCACGAGGATCTGTGAGAGCGGGGATCTAGCACGAGACTCTGTGAGAGCAGGGATCTAGCACGAGGATGGAAAAGAAGGATCTAACACAAATTCTGATAAGCTGAAGCATGCAACGAGAGGATCTAGATTGAGAACTAATCGGGAACAATCTAAAGCCAGTTAAAATATAAACACTCATAACGAAAAACTTCTATCCAAACGCTTCAAGCCAACTGTGCATAGTGCATAGGCTTTTTCAGTTTAAAAGAACAGCTTTTATTTATGCGCGAAAAACTTGACACTGCCATCAATCACTCTCCAGTTACTTGGTTGAAATCGTCCCGGGATCTACTTGTCCCCCTTGCTAGCCATGTAGGTGAGGGTGCAGCGGCCGCAGTAGTTCCTGTTGGCGTGGCTAGCCATAAACACGCCGGCGCCGCACTGCTCTCCTGGGCACTCCCGGCGCAGACGGGTGATCTTGCCGCTGTCCTCAACCTTGTAGAACTTTAGCACGGACAGCTTGACCTTCTTCTTCTTGTGCTTGATCTTCTTAGGCGTGGAGTAGTTCTTCTTTTTTCGCTTCTTGCCGCCACCGCGCAGCCGCAGGACCAGGTGCAGGGTGGACTCCTTCTGGATATTGTAGTCAGATAGAGTCCTGCCGTCCTCCAGCTGTTTGCCAGCAAAGATCAGGCGCTGCTGGTCCGGCGGGATGCCCTCCTTGTCCTGGATCTTGGCCTTGACATTGTCGATAGTGTCGCTAGGCTCAACCTCAAGGGTGATGGTCTTGCCAGTGAGGGTCTTCACGAAAATTTGCATGGCTACGATGCTACCATGCAGATAATTAAATTTCAAAATCATAAATTTTATTGTCATTGATTCAACTCGGTCCCCTTTTTTATACCTGTAGGCATGAAAACTACATAAAAAGGTGCATGAGCCTTAGCCACGCACTTTTGATCTTTTTTTCATAACAACTTTATAAATAAAAAGTTGTTGCATATATAGCAACAATCCTGAATCCCAGTCTAAATAGTTTTCTCCTACATCTAAATTTCAGGGCTAAGGCTGCACTTCATGACATCCCAATGTGTTAGATAAATGTAGTTTGGTCCTGGCAAGGCAATTTGGCCTAGAAATGTAGCCCTACAAGCACAAAATTCTAAATTCACAAACATATATATATATCATTAAATTTTGCTAGCATTTGTGCAGTATACATTGTATGCCCCTCATTTTTTGCATGTACCCTTAACATTGTAAACATTACTGCAACAGGTTCTTTTGAACTACATAAAGACAAGGTGGCTACATAGACTTACATCACAGCACAAATGGCAACAAAGTGACCTGCTGTTGGCCAACCTCCTACCCAGTTTTTCAAGCCATCAGTACCCCCTACTGGCCAAAGTAGGACAATAATACCACATCATCACTTCTGCCTTGGCTGCTTCATAGACCAGGCACACTTCCAAGTAAGGTTAACTGAACCCAATAGTGCTTATGTATGAAAAATATGGCATATTTAGACATTGAGCTCCCTAGGTTTACTAATTTTAACAATTCTGATTTTAATAATTTTTAACTACTTAGAATATATAATAACTTATGCATGTAGCAACGATGCTGATACAAATGACTACAAAAGTACAAAATCTACACTATGCTTATACTTATTTTTATAGTAAACTTAATGTTTCCTAATGCCTAACTTCATTCAATAGGGTATCAAAAAAATTAAGTTGTTGGCTAAGTTTCTTCTAGATTACCATAAAGATGTCTTGCCTATCTATGTAGCAGGAATGAGTCTAATAACAATCAAGCTGACTATAGTTCTAGCACAACAGAGATCCTTACTTTTAGGGCTATAGGTTTAAGTGCCTATTTTCTTTATAATCTAAAGTCCTAGATGGCTAGATATATACAAATAGATTTTTATATTATATAAAGGGTATAATAAATGTCTCTATCTAATTAGGTTGTTTGGCTATTAATTTATTCATGATAGTTACATTTTTAATAAACCAATTATACTACAAATGGGTATATATGAAAACTTCTTTTAATAGAGGCTATTGCCAAATTGTTTTATGGAATAATGCACTCTTAGCAAAAAGTATGGTGGGCAAAGCAACAAGGTCCTATAGCACCATACTAAGCTGAAGTGCATACTGCCTCCCTTGGGTAAAAATGCCTATATTAAGCCATTCTTAGACAAGACAATATGCTATATTTTAAGGGTAATATGATATGAAGTGTAGCATCTATAAGTACTATATACTATGCTTTATTAGGCTATACCATGTACTATATAATAAGCAAAGTGGTGGATCAGCCAAAGGACCTAACATTGTACAGCAAATGTTTTGGCATAGCAAATAATTATACTTGTATAACATTTTATACACAAGTATAAAAAGAAAAAATGAAATTTGTGCATTTTTGCTAAAATTTAAAATTGTTAAAAACATGAAAATCAGTTTTGGGTTATCAAATAGTTATCAGATTTTATGATTATAAATTATAATGCAGAGACAAATATTATGACTCTTATTTATAGTAGGGCATAATTTAGAGGCAGAATTTAAACAAGATATATTTGCTTTTTTATTACTATCAATAGTTTTGGCCAATGAAAGTAATTATAATGGGGTAGATAGCAAATTTTGGGCTTCTTTATAATTATAAAGCAGTTGAGATTCAGAGAAAAGCATTGCATTGTCTTCCATGTGTGGTTTTTTAATTTCTAAATTTCTATCAAAGAACTCAAGATAAAAGAGGAAGATAGGGAACTAAAAATAGGAAATGCACAGAGTTTTGCACAGAAGAGTCTTGCCTCTAAAACTGGGAGTCTTGCCTAAGCACTTAAGGGAAACATAATATTAAATATAAAACAAACCACATGTATATTAAACATTTCTTTTTTAGTTGTTAAACTTGTATTACAACTTAATATTACATTGGTGTCCTGACTCAATCCTTTAACATTAACAATACTAGGGTTAGGGACTATCAAGAACCTGGTAATAGCATTTTACCAATTCAAATCCACTAGAATAATAAACCAGTAGCATAAACTGCAAACCACAATAATCTATAGTGATAATGTATTTTTTGGTGCATGTCATATACCAAAATATTAAACATATTCACCAAAACCCAAAATCACTTTTTGAATAACAATATGTACACTAAATTTCTTAAATGTGCCCTAGAAATTTCTGGTATACATGCCTTTTTCTAGACTTTTCTTGGGTTTTTGTTTTCTTTTGTTTTGCATGCTTTTTGCAATTACGAGTATTACTTTTGTTTGCTGAACCACTTGTGGCCTCATGGCATGTCCAATGCAATGATAACTACTTATGTGTGTCCTATTTAAAATTGTGTATTGGTTGTAACTTTTAACTTTCTGTTTACTTCTACAACTTTTTCTAGTTTTCCTATTTTTGTTTGGACTATTTAACCACAGTCCAGATCATGGAAAGCATATGTCAGAATAAAGAATTCTTGTTTTGGTTATTTTGCAAACATAAAATAAAAAAATTTACATTGAGTCCTGAGTTGTTTATACACTATTTTTTAAAAGAATATGTACTATTAGAAATAAAGGAGTTCTAAACTTTAAAACTACCGTTTTTTTGCTAAAAAAACTGATATTGCGGAAGGTTTTCTGTGTACACTAGACATATTTTCATTAAATTTTCAATTGTACATCAACAAATATTAAATGTATGCCAACTTAAAAAACAGTAAAAAAATGAAGAATATTTAAATTAAAAATTGTATTACAAAAAAGTGATAATGACATGACGATTATTGTGACAATACTGGTAATTAAAATGATTAGTAAATGAGAAAATAGTAGCAAAAAGAACAGTTTTTGAAATAACTTAACATAGAAAAATGCACAAAAAAATCTTTATATTAATTTGTACACCAGTCTTTTATGCCACACTGTATACAGCTAAGAAATGTATGCCGGTATATGCCACAGAACTCAAGTATATGCCGGAAAATTCTAGTGTATATCTCTCCTTCTGCAATATAGCCTGAATATTCTATATACCAAGTGTATGCCAAGATTGTTAGCAAAAGCAAAAATATGCTAGAATTTTTTGTCATAAAGGCCACTTTCCAGACTATGGCTGCTTAGTAGTACTTAAGTAACCTTTTATTAAACTTAAACTATACCAACTTTCAAATTACTTTATTCCTAACTAAAGCTTTGCTAGGAGTCTTGTACATGGCCACTTGACTGAATTTAATATAAGACTCTTATTAGGAGTCTTAAGCTAATAATATTTAAACATGTTTATTATTGGATCAATAATAAATCTAGCTACTCAATCTTAAGTGGGAGTGCTTATTTAGCCGGCACCGGCCGAATAAGTTCGCTACTATTTAGCCGGCAGTCCTGCCCCACTGCCGGTCAAATAAGCTCGTCACTATTTAGCCGGCAGTCCTGCCCCACTGCCGGTCAAATAATTGCGTCACTATTTAGCCGGCAATCCTGGCCCCAATGGCCACGCCCATATATATATTTATTTGAGATATTTAAACTTTGGGCAATACAAAGTATAGGTAAAGCGAATATAAATCAATGCAGATTCAGTACAATTTATTACTTGCCTTCAAGTTTGTTTAATTGTTTCTAGAAGTCTTGCATATTCCGGAAATTATTTGTAGCAGCAGAAGACACATTAACAATTAAAAAATTAATTATGCATGTTTTACTTTCACTTTAATCTATGAATCAAAAAACTCCAAAATTGTCGGATTAATAATTAGCTTGTGTATGTTAAATTATTAATTTAAGGTCATGACGAGCAGTGCGCAGTTATAAAATGTATAAATGTATTTTGACCAGCGTGGCCATTGGGGCCAGGACTGCCGGCTAAATAGTGACGCAATTATTTGACCGGCAGTGGGGCAGGACTGCCGGCTAAATAGTGACGCAATTATTTGACCGGCAGTGGGGCAGGACTGCTGGCTAAATAGTGACGCGCTTATTTGACTGGCAGTGGGGCAGGACTGCCGGCTAAATAGTGACGAGCTTATTTGACCGGCAGTGGGGCAGGACTGCCGGCTAAATAGTGACGAGCTTATTCGGCCGGTGCCGGCTAAATAGTAGCAAACTTATTCGACCGGTGCCGGCTAAATAAGCACTGCCATCTTAAGTAATTTGTCTATTAGGTAAAAAATAACCAAGTAATCTCTATTTTGAACAAGCTCTAAGAATCTAACATTTTATAACATAATTTATAATGGTAGCAACACTATGCAACTCTTAGAAAACATTAACAAATTTCAATGTATATTAAGTTAATGGTATCTAAGGATCCCAAATTGAACAACTTATGCTTATACATATATAACTACTAGCCAAAATTGTGGTAGACCAGGGTTAAGTTGCCAAAAAGGGCCAAGAGAATAGACAGAATACTAATTAGATAACAAGGCATTTAGCCTTATAAGATAGTCATAGTTATTCCTATTATTTAAAAAAATTGCTGCATGGTCAATGGTTTCTTTTATACTTATGTTGCATTTTTGGTCAAAAAGTAAATCAAATGGCCAGTGTAAATCAGGGGGTGAGCATATGTGTGCCTGTTAAAGACCACTTAACTACAATCATTATTATCCTACCTACCAGGATGGAATTTTTAAATGAGATAAAATCTTGGGCACATTCTGTGCATGCTGAAAAAATTTGCACACTTGCACGCACATTTTTGACAAACTTGCACAACTTAAAAAGGTTCATGGGTCCGCAGCTTATTGTAGCCATTTGTAGGGACTTAAGTGAGGTTACCATAAGCTGATAATTACACAAAAAATTGTAAAAGTGTTTTTTTAAAGAAATTGCTAAGCAAAGAAAACGTTTTTAGTAAAAACAAAATATACACGTTAAAGAAGAGTCTATACTCGTTCTAATTAGATATAGAAACAAAACTTATATACATTACATGCTGAGTATTGTACCACTGAACTTTGTCTTATTTTGTTTCTCGTTTTGTTGAAAAGCCAAATTGTCGTAGATTTTAATTTAAAAAGCATTAAATAAAACAAATCAAAAAACGTTGTTTAGTAAGCTTTTAATGAATAAATTGCAGCGCGTTAAATGCCTGCTATCACAGTTTTATTAAGATCAAAACGTCCATGAAGTTATTTTCGCTTTTTGAATTCGTCTTGTGAGCAATATCTCTGTGAAGCTACGTGTAAAACTTGATATACTTAAACCTTCTAAATCTAATGATTAAAGATGATACACGATGTGGATATGCTAATGAAAATATAATATATTGTGACGAATAAAGGCGGGAAGACGTACGACTTGTGTAGCGGTTAAATTTAATAATCTAGAGCCAGCAGCTGACTTCCCTTAGCGTAAATTGCAGATATCAGATTTGGTATGTTTAATTAAATGTTAGGTTTGGATTGGTAGCTGCTTAATTTTAGTGCGACTAAAGCAATTGAATGCGACGGCTAAGGGGCCGCGAGAAGCGGAGCGAAAACCCAGGAGAGAAGGGAGAGAGCGGCGGCTGACTGCAAGCGTATATTTAATTGGTAAGGTAAACAGATAACAAACAACATCCCTAATCCAAAATCCAGACAAACCCCTCACGCGGCGGGAAATGTACTTGTACAAATTAATCGATTAATTAATATATCGGGTAAGAATAACATACGCCAGTACATGTACATAGGTAGATCTACTGTACGAGAAATAATAACGATATGAATGAAATACAACTAATAGAATAAATACATACGAGGCTACAAAAACAAAGCAATTAACTGTAACATTAGCGCAATAATAATGCGTATAGAATATTGTTAAAATAAATTTAAAAATACAAGTACGTAGTATGCATGCAATGCGAGATAAGGAAGTACGATCAGATGATTCTATGAATTACACTGTCACAATATTATGGAATTTTTTCACATCTCTATAGGAATCAAGAGTGCCATCTATGAGTGTATAGGCCTTCTTTTGCTTTTTACTATTTTTTTAGTCTCAGCATAACAAAGTATGAATCACGAAACCTAGTTTTTTTGCCTTAAATACCTCTCACTGCATCTACAGACCTCTACTGCGAGCCTCAAAGCAAGATTGAAATAAGAGCACAGGTTTTTAACCACTTGTGATGAAAGCAGGCTAGCTATCTAAATAAAATAATAATGTTGTTTGCTTTACCGAGTCTACCAGTGAGAATTAGGCATCAGGATATTCTAACAATGGTCATCTTTTAAATGTAAAACTCAACGAAAAAAATTGGATGAAACAGTTTTTACGCAAGGTGATAAAAGCTAGAAAAATTTAAAACTATTTTTTATTTTCCGGTAATTTCGTTCAATACAACTTTCTACGAAATTCGAGCTAATTATGCGAAAAGTCTCGAATAAGCAAACCAATGACCATTTACACGATCAATGTAAAAAAGAAATCAAATTTTGTATACAAACGGTGCGACCACATTGAATTTGGTTATTTTTTATTGCGGTGTGAACAAGCCTTTTAGGACTTGCAAAACGTAGATTAATAGAATCGACAACGACATGCTTCAATGAAAAGAACCCATAGGCCATAGCCGCATAAGCATAGTCCTTCGGCCTATAGGGCCTACTGTCCTTACACTACATAAAAATAAGAGCACAGTAATGACACTAGTTAAGTTTATTTGCAACATTAGCTAAATGACTAAAGCAAGCTTAAAAAATTGGACTACTGTACTGAGACTGACAGAAGCCTTGCCTTTGGTCTTAATTATTAATATTATTGTCTTGTCTTGAAACAAAAATTATTAATTTAGGAAATCAATTCAATAATCAAATTTCAAGCCAAAACCTCTACTTACTATGGCATAATTGGTTAAATATTATCAAAAAGTATTCAATAGGTCATTTACTTAAAAAAAACAGATTTTCAAATTGCAATTAAACTAGGCCTAATTAATATAAAGCTAGGCCTTTTTATAAAATTTTTATATCATTTAGATAATTTTAATTAATATGTATTTCAATTTTGAACTAAGACCCCACCCCTAATAGGCCTACACAGTCTAGAAAAGAGTGTAGAGTAAAATATACCATTTTAATTTATACTTGGAAATGTATTTAAATTATTTTAAGCCTATCCTGTAGTTTCGCACGTTAAATTATTACCCCCACCCCCCCCCACCACCCTTGAATAGAGGGCGAAATAATTCCGTAAAATAATTTAACGTGCGAAACTACAGGATAGCCTATTTTAAACCCATAGTCAAGATCATGTCATGGTATACGCTGGAATAAAAAGTCCCCTAAAAAAATCTACGCCACTTTATACTGAAATGTATGCCAAGGTCCAAGGAACTTACGCTAGGTTTTCTAGGCTTTGTGACAATAAATGACCTTTTTTGCGTGTTATACATTTTTAACAATAAAAATTTAACAAATGTGTGGTTTTCCTTTAAAGTAAATTGGCTTACAGATAATGCCAACAAAAATCAATTTTTTGTTTAAGTTTTTTTAGAAAATCAACACGAATAGTTTGCGTGGAATTTTAAATTTTTATAAATCATAAACAGTTATGAACTTTCATCTTTGCTTACTAGTTTTATGGTTTTTATGATTTTCTAATAAGATTCTGAGGTTACGGCATTATGCCAACAATTGTTAATATTAACTTTGACGTGAAGGTTGGAGTTGGCATATGCTGCTTGGTGTATTTACAACATGGCATCACACCAAAAGGTACACCAAATATATTTTTTATGCCAATTGTACGCCGGAAATTTCTGGCATAATATACATCATCCTGACTATAGTTTCAAATATATAATATGTTTATAATATAATATTAATATTGATTATTGTATTCAATCCAATGAAATGATCTAGCCTATATATATTTAAGTTTTTTTTTAATGAATATTGTTGAAGTATAACTTATAAGAAAATAAATAAGCATAGAGTTCTACCCCCTAGTTGTTTTTTCTAAACTATTGTTGGCCATATATTGCTAGTAGCTATACTGGTTCTATGAGAATTGCCTATAGACAAATTGACTGCCAAGCTTTTCTTGCCAAGATTTGCCTATAGTGCATTTTGCCCATAAGTAAATTGCCTGTGGTGATTTGTCTACCTAGGCTAGAATTGCCTGCCAAGTTTTTTTCTGCCAAGGTTTGCCTCCAATGTTTTTTCCTGCAGTGCATTAATGCATTAGCTACATATGGTAGATTTTGTTTGCATTACCTCTCTAATGCTTAATAAGTTTTAATAAAGAGATTTTCTTAACTTAATCAAAATATTTTTTTAGTAATTGCATATCAAATGCATATTTTCTAAGACTAAATTATATTTAAGTTTATAAAAAATATGTATATTTTATATTTATAAAAAATTTCTTAATGATTTTGTATAAAACTTCATATCTTTGCCTATTTGACTATTGAGGCAGAAGGCCTTTTAGTTCAATAGATATAATGGCAGCAAAGATTTTGCGCTACTTTGCGCATATATTTATTTACACAAACAGTGTGATATTAAAAGGCCTAGGAAGTGCAAAAAGGTGGCATGGCATGATAGGCTATGCCAACTCTCCTAGCTTAGCAAGCCAGCTATACAAAACTGTTGTAGCTGCTAGCTATGGTGTTGCTGGGCTACAGTGGCTGCTGGCTACAGTGTTGCTAGGCTATGATGTTGCTGGCTGCAGTGCACTAGGCTGCAATGCTATTAGAC